>PVKS010026233.1:0-28892 GCA_004027875.1 Aplodontia rufa | reverse complement strand
TTTTTTTTTTTTTGTGAGTTTTCTACTTGATGTCCACCCCCTTTTCCACCTCTTCCTTCTTCACAGAGATCAGACTATTCATAAGCCCAGTACTTGAGCCAAACAACAGGAAGTAACTAGGAATGATCCAGCCAATGAATCAGTGTGACATTAGGGGCTGAACATTGGCTTGGATCTTTGGAGAGTCCAGGGCTCTTCAGAAATGTCCAGTGTTCCCCATGGAAATAAAACTTAGAAAAATTCTGAAAAAGAAGTACTATATCCCCTACTTTTACAGGTGGAAGTGTAGTTACTTGGGTTTCTTTGTTGAAATTAACCCTAGTGTTTCATTTGCCAGAAAGGTATTATGCTATTAAAAGTGCTTTAAAAATCAATGAACAGAATATTGTCTTATGACTTTTTCATCTATAATGTCCTTAATAGGATAAAGTTTTAATATATAAAAAAGAGAAATTAAACTATGTGTTTACCACCAAGTCCAAAGACTTACCCTATTCAAATGAAAACATCCTAGAAAATCAGAGAACCGAATCATACATCTTTGGATATGAGCTATTACTTATTTTTAGAAGTGTCAGTGGATTCTGAGGAAGAAAAACTCAAATTCTTATAATTTGATTGCAATGTAAGTTAAGACTTATTTCCATACCAAGAGGAGAGTAACTAAAAAACATCCATAAGAATGAAGTATATTCCACAGAGCAGAAATTAAGCATTATATTAGGTTGCAGACAGGTTATATACATCAATCATGAGTATGATTAAAGTACATAAAATTGAGAAAAATACCTAGTAGAAAGAATATAGTTGAAGTATACAAATGGGAGAACTTAATGTTTTAGTCAGCTATTTTGTTGCTGTGACCCAAGGAACCAATAGGAACAATGTTAGGAGGAATAGTTTATTTTGAGAGCTCACAGCTTCAGAGCTCTTGGTCTATATAGAAGGCTAGCTCCATTCCTTGGGGCTCAAGGTGAAGCTGAACATCATGGTGGAAGAGTGTGGCAGAGGGAAGCACTCAACACATGTCTCCAGGGAGCAGACAGAGAGACTCCAAGCCAGATACAAAATATATACCCCAAAGTCACCCTCCAGTGATGCACCTTCTCCAGCCACACCTTACCATCCTAAAGTTACCAGGTAAGCCCAGGGATTAACTCACTGATTAGGTTAAGGCTCTTATAACACAATCATTTCAACTCAGCCTTACTTCATTGTCACATGTAAGATTTTGAGGGAAATCTCACATCCAAACTATAACCCTTAAGTTTTATATGAATAAATGATCTTCTATATGCAGATGAAAATTAAGTAGAAATTAGTATCTTTAGACTTTACAAATATTAGAGATTATATAAGTTTAAATTTGTTTTTAAGTTCATAAAGAAACTATGTAGACAAAATATTTTAACATTGTCTAAAAATAAGTAAATTCATATTATATATCAGACTCTCTCTTTAATTAAAAAAAATCCTTAACATTACCTATCTAAATGAGATTCAGTGAAAAAAAAGCAAAAAACAAAAAGAATATAGAAGTTAAAAAACAACAAGAATGACTTCAAGATATGTTTTCAAAGTTGTTTGGAATTGAAACATATTTGAATATCTTATCTGAACAATTCTCCATGCTAAGCATAGCTATGCATACAAAAAGTATAAGTTACAAAGTGCCTTTATGGATGCTTAAATTCAATTAATAAATTAAAATGTAGGAACATAATAGAAGCACACTTAAAGATATTACCACACAAGTAGAATGGTTGGAATTGCTCAACGCATCTCATCTCTTATTCTACTGCATTCTTGCAGCAGCCACATAGCAGGTGCTATTACTATCCACACCACTATTGCACAGATGGATTGCTTGGGCTTGGGAAGTCACTCATCCAGGATTACATAGCAGATAAGCAGGCTGAGGGCACACTTCTTCCTCTGATTTTACTGAATTATCCACCTTCTGAACCATGGCACTGCAATGCATTTTAGATGACAGGTACTCAGAACATTTCTGTTTACATTAGATGACATTATCTCCTCCTCATAAATGAAATAGAAAAGTGGGATCCAAAATTCTGGGATCTGCATTTTGTTTTCTTCCTGAATACATTTGCAAAATAAAAGGCCTTCTGACTATTTCTCACTGCTGTCCTTGAGGTCACTGACTTTGAGTCTCCAGACAAATTTTTACATCAATGATTATGTCATTTCTCTCTCTCCCTCCTTCCCTCCCCATCCCCAATCATGTAAGATCTTCCTGTTATGTTTCCTTGCCTCATCATTAAAATGTGAACTGTTGCTCTACTTAGAGAAACACAGCATAGTTTCCATCCCAGCCACCCATTCTTCCATCATGACCACACTCACTTAATAAGCACTACACGCTTAACCTGGGGCACTGGAGATTGATTCCAGGGCTATCACTGAGATACACCTCAGCCCACCTTTATTTTTTTATTTTGAGACAGAGTTTCACTATGTTTTCCAGGCTGGCCTCAAATATAGTATTCACCTGCCTCAATATACCAACTAGCTAGGATTATAGGTGTCTGTCACTGCAGCTGGCTTAGTATTTTTTCTAACTTCTTTCTCTAAAACCATAGATCATGAGTCTGTTTACAAACTCCATTCAGAAAAGTTGTGGGGAGGGAGAGGAATGTGGAGCTGTTGGTCAAAGAGCATGAAGTTTCAGGCAGATGGAGGAATAAATTTTTAGATCTATTTGCACACTATGGTGACTAGTGTCAATAAAAATGTTTATTCTAAATAACTAAAATGAAATTTCAAATGTCTCATCATAAAAATGACAAGAAAATGAAGTGATAGATATTTGGATTGGCCTAATTGATCATTCCACATCACAAATATATTTCAAAATATGACATCATACCCTATAAATATACACAACTATGATTTATTAAAGTAATATAAATAATATAAAATGCCAAAAAATTACTAATAATATCCCTTCCCAAAGAGAGAATGCCCTTCTAAATGTACCAGTGACCTTTGAACCCCTCAATTTTACAATACAGTACTGTAATATTTGATTCTTTTGATGGCAATTTCTTTTTTTTTATCTAAATTCTCTTCTTTCACATGAAAATGAATGCTTTCTCTTTATTACCTTGCCTTTTGAAACTGTGCATTGTTTTTAGTTCTCCACATTCACCTGCGTTGTAGACTCTTCATATGGCAGAGTTCTCCTTGACTCCCTGCTTCCCAGCTTTTCCTTCTGGATGTTTCCATACAGACCTGTGTAATACAGCTTCCACATCAATGGCTTTCCGTCTTTGTTCCTAACCACTCTATTGAGCTCCATCCATGTCAGCCCCCCAGTGCCTCAGGGGAGCCTCCATTCTGACCACCCTCCAGAACCTAAAGATCAACATATCCATTGCTAAACTCATGTCTTTTCCCCAAAATCCTCTTCTGTCTCCCTCTTTGTTCTAAAATAATCCTCAAGGAGGGTTTTTTTTTTTTTCCCCTCTAACAATCCAGATCCTCTCTAACTCTTCCATATTTCTAGTCCTGACCTCTCTGGGATTGTTATTCTACTTATTCAGAAGCTATCTCTCTAATGCTCCCTCAGCATCTCAACATACACAGATTATAATTTCCATTACAAACCTCACTCTTACTCTGTTGCATTTCATTTATATGAAAGCTCTGTGGTACCCACTACTGCTCTAATTTAAAGTCTCTCTTGTTTGCCACATAATGAGCACTCATTTTTTAAAAAGTATAAGCCAATATTTTAAAATTCTCCCACCTTTATTTCACAACTTCTACATTCAATTAAATCAAAACACCTCCACAGTATCTTTGGAACTAGAGCTTGCTTGCTTCCTATTTCCATTGCAGATAGCTACTGGTTATATTGCATTATCTTTCCACCTGGGTTAACCATTTATAGTCTCTCCACCTTTCTTTTCCTTCTGGTATTTTGGGACAAATCCCAAGTCTCCCATGTTTCCACCTTTATATACAATTTTTAGGTTAATGCAACTGAAGCACAGCTCTGATCACATATTCAAGTTTATTCATCCTTCTACAACATTTCTCTGTGTCCCAGATGCAATGCACATTTCTAAGTTTCTATATCAGCAAGCCTTCTGCGATCTATATTCAGATAGATTGTAAACTATTCCCTTTGCCTTCTTTACGATTTTGTACCCAGCATTTACCACTTTTTGTCACATTATCTCAACTCTACAAAGCAAGTTAGCTTTACCCTTAATGCCCAGTTAAAAATGCTTGAAGACATATTCAAAAGTTTGTGTATATAGCCTTTATTGTAGTGATTGAATCACAGGTATTTTCATGTGTCCAAACTCAGCAATTATAGACGTTAACTATGTGTGGTTCTTCGGATATCAATTATGCCTTAATAAATCTGTTTTAAAATGTTTCATGATAATTTTTCCTGATCAATTTAGTCAGAGGCAATTTCTTCCCCTGCATCTTCAATGGCACATTGAATTTATGCAAACATAATAGGCATAAATACTTTCAATTTTGATCATTTTATGAATCTATTAAAATTATTTATTGAGTGCTTAGTACCTGCCAGAAAACAATAAGGTTATAATAGTATAATAGACGTAGAATAAGGGCATATAAAATGTATGAGTCAGTGGGAGACACACATTGCAAATGACAAAAGTTCTCTGCATAATGAGCACATACAAAAATTAAAGAGAAAAATGGTCTTAAGGAAATTACTTTTGTGTTGAGAAGAAAAGGTTGAATAAATACAAGTATGCAAGTATTTCCTTTGACAGACTTTGACCTTTATATCTTTATACTTTTTTTTTTTTTGGTATAAGGTATTGAGCACAGGGATACTCTCCTACTGAACTCCTTTTCCAGTTTTTTTACATTTTATTTTGAGAAAGAGTCTCACTAAATTTCCCAGGTTGGGCTTGAACTTGCCATCCTCCTGCCTTAGCTTCTCAAATAGCTAGGATTAGAAGCATGCACCACCATGCCCAGGTAGACTGTGATCACTTTAAACGCAGGGTCTTCATGGCAGGGATTTCATGTGATTTATCTTTTTTGTCTCTGTAGCTTCCCACTCTGATCTTCATACGATAAACAAGAATATTTCTTGAATGAAAGTATTTAAGTATTGCCCTGTTACGTATGCCCTCACAATGAAGTCTATCATTTTGGAACAACACCTGAGAGGTGGCCCCAAAATGAACGTATAGTTGCCGGCCCTTGGAAATAAGACATTCACCATACTAGGACAACAGCACCTGTTCGTAATTAGACTTGGCAGTTTCTTTGTCATTGGTGGGGATGAGGGTGACCCATGCTGTGTCTAGAAAAGTGTATCATCTCAGGTGACACACCTTAGCTGGGATACAATCACATAGGTGTCACCTCAGGGCATGAGTCCAAAGGACCGTTTCTTCAGGAACCTAAATGAATTTAGCGGGTGTTGCAGTGCTGACACAATCAATTGTGCTCTTGTCAGGGAAATGAAATGTTGTCACAAAGTAGTAGGTTCCTGCTGCTTCCTAAATGCCACAGTCTTATTGTCAATGATCTCATAGTGGTCTTGTTTTCTCTCATAGAAGGCAGCTGATGTAGATATAATCATTCTGGTTTTTAAATGTCATTCCTTGACATCTATTGCTGAGAAATGATTCAATAGATTGAGCTCAAAGACACAGGACTTAACCATCCAAGGATCTAAATCTAAAAATGGAAACCAAGCAGTTTTTCATCTCAATAACATACTTGTATCAATAAGTAGTGGCTGCCTCGAGTACTCTATGGAAGAAGAAACAAGAAAGATTTTAAGTTTGTGGCAGGCTCAGAAAAACAAGGATATTGAACCCTCTTTGGGTCTTCAATCCTCTCATTTTCTTGCATAAAAAAATCCTAGATCATCTTTTCCTAACTGTTTTTTTATATCACATACCAATATCTCAGCTGTAGCTTCATTTAGTTCCACATTCAATGTGGCCTCTAAATAACCCATCACTCCAACGCCTTCTTACTTTTCACACCCTCCCCTCTTTATCTCACCATCATTCCTTTTCACTCCAGATCTCAGAAGAAGATACCTACTGTAATTTATCTGACTTAAGTGAGCTGTACTCACCTATGAACTGCTCATCTAGATTGAGCATAGAATCCTGACTCTCCCAAAAATTAAAATCAAGTTTAAATCAGTTACAGCATGAAGCACCTATAAAGTACCTGCAATGCATAAGACACCATTCTCTACCCTTCCTGAAAAAAGTACATGAGCAAAAGAGAGTACAAGTATTTAGAAACTGGCTAAATGAGTTCCTCGTCTTATAGTGCTTGCTATTTGTGACATTGATTTGTCATTATGATGCAAATTCTACTCACAGCCTCAATTAATTAAGATATTCCTCCTGGAGTTCAAAAGTCATTGTGGGAACTATTTCAGAGATGTGGCTAAAGTCAGATTTCTCAATTAGAAATATCCCTAGACAATTTGAATCTAAGCCCCTACACTATTCAGATTCTGGTTACTTGAAGCAAAGCAAAGAATTGAGTGACATGTTTTAATAATTAGCTATTGTCTTAGATTTGAGAAAGAGAGAGGGAGAAAGAGATAATCAATTTATTTAGTTTTTCATTTAGTTTTCATTGCTCTGACAATTGGTTGTGTACATGGTACTGGAGTTTGAACCTGCATCTTTACACATGCCAATTATATTCCATAAACACTGAACCACTGCACCAGCCCCTATTGTCTTAGATTTAATGTGTGCTATGGTTGTATTCTCAGAGATTGTCTGACCTTTCCAATTTGAACTCCGTGTTTGATGGGGGCACAGGTGTGGAGAGGGTTGAGATCTTTGGTTGTGAATGAGAGAAAGAGAGAGGAAAAAAGATACAGAGACATAAATATGAGCTAACTGAGGATGTGTTAGCCAGATTGTCATTGTCATGACCAAAATACCTGAGAATAACTGAGAAGAGCAAAAGTTCATTTTGGGCACAGAATTTTAGAGCTTCAGTAAATGGTCAGCAAACTCCACTGCTCTGGGCCCAAAGTAAGGAAGAACATCATGGCAGAGACGCATGGTAGATGAAAGATGCTCAGTTTAGGGTGGCCAGGAAGCAAACAAAGAGAGAGAAAGAGGGGAGCATCAGGGCCAAATCATAAAGCCCACAGTCATGCCCCCAGCAAGCTACTCCCTCTAGACATACTCTAACTGAGTTACCACCCAATGCTACAGTCCTTTCAAATGATTAATCCATCAAGTAGATTTATCCCCTGATTAGGTAACTACTCTCATAATCTAGTCATTTCATCTCTGAACATTCCTGCGTTTTCTCACACCTGAGTTTTGGGGGACACTTCATATCCAAATGACAACATTCTATCTCTGAATCCTAAAACGTTTATGTCCCTCTCACAAAACAAGATTTATTTAGCACATTTTCAAAAATCCTTGTAGCCTTAACAGTTCCAGCATTTCTCAAAAGTCCAAGTTCAAAGTCTCCATTCAGACTCAAGTAAAACTCTTGAATTTGAACTCCTGTAAAAATTATAAATAGATCACAAATTCAATTCACAGAATAGTTATTACCAAAAGAGAGGAATAGGAATAGAGAAAGAGAGATGGGACCAAAAGGAAAACTAAACACAGCATTATGGTTTGAATGTGAGATGTCCCTCAAAAGCTCACATGTGACAATCCAGAAAGGCTAAGGTAAAATGATTGGGTTAGAAAAACCTTAACCCAAGCAGTGAGTTAATCCCCTCATAGGGATTAACTGGCAATGGTAGGCTGGTAGGGTGTGGTGGAAAGGGTGAGTCATTGGGGGCGTGCTTTGGGGGTATATATTCTGTATCTGGGGTATACTTTCTTTCTCTGCTCTGCTTCCCAATCTGACAACTTGAGCTCTCTGCTCCCCAGATCCATGCCTTTCACTATGGTGTTCAGTCTCACCTGGAGTCCCCAGGAATGGTACTGGCCTTCTGTGGACCAGGATTTGAAACTGAGAGCCCCTAAATAAAATTTTCCTCCTAATATTGTTGTTATGGTTTAATGATCTAATGTAAGCTGCCTCCAAAAACTCATTTGTGACAATTTGGGAAGGCTGCGGTGAAATGATTGGGTTAGAAAAGCCTTAACCTATCCCTTATAGGGATTAATTGTAGGCTGGTTGGGTGTGGCTAGAGGGGTTGAGTCACTGGGGGTGTGCCTTTGGGGTATATATTCTGTGTCTAGGGTAGAGTTTCTACCTTTGCTCTGCGTCCCAATCTGACACCTTGAGCTCTCTGTACCCAAGATCCACTCTTGCCACCACGAGGTTCAACCTCACTTGGCCAGCCTTATACAGACTGAGATGCCTGAAACCATGAGCCCTCAAACAAATTTTTCCTTCCTAAAATTGTGTTTGTCTGGTCCTTCAGTCACAGCAGT
The DNA here is from genome assembly GCA_004027875.1 of Aplodontia rufa. Taxonomy (NCBI): domain Eukaryota; kingdom Metazoa; phylum Chordata; class Mammalia; order Rodentia; family Aplodontiidae; genus Aplodontia; species Aplodontia rufa. Next base: position 20,469 of record PVKS010026233.1, on the reverse strand, counting down.
GAAAGAGCTGACTAAAACACACAGTTAGACAGACATTCCCTGTAGCTCCACATCTGACATCCAGGACACATGGTGGCAAGATACAGTTTCTTGGTGGCTGCCCTGCCCTTTATATCCCTGAGATTGCAGCTCACATGTCCTGTTCTTAGGCTGATTATGTTCACAGACAGAAGCTCTCCTGAGCAGACATCCCATGCTGATAGTATCTCTTAGTCCCTGGATACTCTACTGCATCTGTTTTCCTTCTTACAGCTTTATCAATTGTCCTCTCAGGAGCCCCCTTCCAGGATGCTGGCCCTGCTACACTTTGCCTCCAGATTTTCTGTTTTAGTCAACTTTTTCACTGCTGAATTCAAAACACCTGACAAGAACAATGAAAGGTGGAAAAGTTTATTTGTGGGCTGTAGTATCAGAGATCTCAATCCGTAGACAGCTAATGCCTTTCCTTGGGGCCTGACATGAGGTACAACATTATGGCCAGAAGGTGTAGCAGAGGAAAGCAGCTGGGAATATGGCACCAGAGAGCAGAGAGAGAGAGTTAAAGCTTTCCTTGCAGACAAAATATGAGCCCCAAAGTCACGCCATCATCCCACCTCCTCCATCTATGCCCTCCCTACCTATGGTTAATCCCTATCAGTGAATTAACATACTCATTAGTTACAGGTCTCATAATCCAATCATTTTGCCTCTAAAGTTTCTTGCAATGCCTCACAAATTAGCTTTTTGGGGGATACCCCAAAACTTTAACATTCTACCCCTGGTCCCCAAAAGCTCACACTTATCTCCCATTGCAAGATATATTTAGTCCAATTCAAGTGTGTCTATAGTTTTAACAATTTCAAGATTGCCCAAAATATCAAGTTCAAGGTCTGTTTGGAAACTGAAGGCAAACTCTCAGTGTGAATTCCTTTAAAAATCAAAAGCAAGTTACATACAGCCAATAAACACAGGCTCATAGTAAACATTTCCATGTGATGAAATAAATAGGGGACTGGAAAGAAAGGATGGGAACAAAGCAGTACAGAAGTCCACTTGGACAAATACGTTAAAGCAGTACCAAAAATCCATCTGGACAAACAAGCTCTGTAGTTCCATGTCCAGCATCTGAAGCACATGGTATCATGATGCTCTCACCAAAGAGATGCTACAGATTCACCCCTTTGGCCTTACTGCTTGAATCTCACCTAGCCTCTCTTTTTGGCTTGTCTCTGCTCAATTCCTGAAGCTTTCCTGAACAGATGTCCCACATCATGGGCATTTCTGCATCTCAGGGGTCTGCATTGCAGCTTGACTTCCTCCTTACATCTCCCTATGTCACCCTGTCAGAGGCTGCCTGCAGGGATTATGACTCTGCTGCACTTTGCCTGGCCTCAGAGATCCTCCTTTGAAATCTTGGTGGAAGTCTCCATGATGCCCTAATTCCAGCACCCTGCATTCCTGCTAAACCAGCACCATGTAGTTGATGCCAAGGTCTGCCATCATCTTAAGACTTGGCCAAGTCTCCAGGGACCATGGCTGTAGCAGTCTCTGAGTGTCTGGGCAGCTGAGCACAATAAAACAACTTCCTAGAAACCCTGTGCAAATAGGTTTCCCTACTGGTTTATTCTCAAAATAAATTTTCCTTTTACATCATTGAGTCTGAGATGGGTGTGGTCTTGCCAATTCCCGAGAAGCTCTTAAGCCATCTTACCTATTGTTTCTGGTTAAAGTATTTACCATTTAACTTCTTTAACAACCACACCTTCTTTATCCCCAGTTTTACTTAGTTTTCTGGCCAAACTGAAAAAAAATTTTTCAAATCTTTCTTTTCTGTTTTGTGCTCCTGAAACTTATAATAAACTTGGTAAAAATCCATGAGCAACGCCCATGTCATCACCTGAATACAATGCTGCCTAGAAATTTCTTCTGCCAGATTAAGAAGTCAATCACCTTTAAATTCATCTTCACAGAAAGTTGCAGGACATGGACAAAATGCAGATAACCTTTTAGACTGAACATCAGAAGAAAGGCCTCCAGTTCAATTAAGCTTCTGAAGCACATGGTCAGGTTAGTAACAGCAATGACCTCACTCTCAATACCAGTTTCAGTTTTAGTCAATTTTTTCACTGTTGTGACCAAAATATCTGAAAAATATGAAGTGGTAAAAAATTATTTTGGGGCTTGTGGTTTTAAAATGTTCAATCCATAGATGGCTGACTCCATTCTTTGTGCCTGACATGAGGCAGAACATCATGGCGGAAGTCAGTGGCAGAGGAAACCAGCTGGGAACTTGGTACCAGAAAGAAGAGACAGAGAGAGTTCTTGCAAACAAAATATAAACCCCAGAGGCATGCCCCAACCCACCTCCTCCAGCCATACCCTCCGTGCCTACAGTTAATACCTATCAGTGGACTAATGCACTGATTATTTTCAGGTATCATAATCCAATCCTTTTTCCTATAAACTTTCTTTCATTGTCTTAAAAATGAGATTTTGGGGGTTACATGTTATAGAAACCAAACAGCTTCTTTAAAGATGAAAGCCCTATGACCCCCTATTCTGGCATTCTGCGTTTCCTGAAGAACTGGCACCATATAGATGACTCCAAGGTCTGCTGCCAGCTTGGACTATAGCATGCCATCTTGCTATAATTGCTGTGGACTCTGAATGCCTAGATGATTGAGCATAGTTAAAAGAACCATGGATAAACAACTTCCTAAGCATTTCTGTTTGAGTACTATGACCCCAAGGTCTTTTCTCAAAAGAGTTTTTGCATTTACACACTCACACCTGTCATGGATATGGTCGTGCAGATTTCTGAGAGACCCTAAGGAATCATTTCTATTGTCTCTGTGCAAAGTACTTAGCTTCTCTTCTGCATCAATAATCTCTTCATCAATCATAGCTTCCTTGGCCCCAATTTTGTATCTGTTTTTCTGGCCAAATTTAAAGTTTTAAAAATCTCTGTTTTCTACTGATTATCTCAGTAAACCTGGCTACAAACTTCCAGAAATAAATGTGCCACCCCATGAGTGCCATGCTGCCTTGAAATGAATTAGTTCAGATTAATTAGTCCATTACCTTACCTTTAAGTTCAGTCTCACAGAAAGTCTCAGGACATGGACTAAATGTAGACAAATTCTTTTACCAAATGTAATATGAATGGCTTCTAGTCTAGTTCCCAATAGAGTCCTCATTCCCTTTGAAAGGTCATGAGCACAGTCTTTAACATTCTTGTTGGCATACGGGCTTTCTGAGTTCCCATCAGAAAAGCCAATTATGCTCTGCTTACAACATTTTAAGATTTCTCTGGCTTGCATTTCCAAACTTGTCCAAACTTTTCCAACAACCAATCCCCAACTCTTCTATTCTTTTTTTTAAAGACAGAGGGACAATGTGAGTGTGTGTGTGTGTGTGTGTGTGTGTGTGTGTGTGTGAGAGAGAGAGAGAGAGAGAGAGAGAGAGAGAGAGGGAATCAATTTAGTTTTTCATGAGGCTTTCATTGCTCTGACACTTTCTTGTGTACTTGATTCTGGGGATTGAACTTGCATCCTTGTGCACACCAGGCAAGTGCTATAACTGCTGAGCCACTGCTCCAATCCCCCACATCCCCAACTCTTCAGAATGACCTGGTTAGTTATGTCACAGAAAGAATCCCACTTCTCAGCACCAGTTCCTGGATTAATCATCTTTTCAGCACTGTGACCAAAATACCTGACAAGAACAAGTTAGAAGAGGAAAAATGTAATTTTAGTCTCACAGTTTCAGAGGTCTCACTCCATGGTTGGATAATTCCATTGCTCTGGAGCCTGAGTGAAGCAAAATATCATGCTGGAAGTCTTGGTGGATGAAAACTGCTCACCTATGGCTGTGCTTAGGAGCACAGAGAGAGTGAGAAGTCAGGGGAACAAGCTATAATCCCCAAGGGCATGTCACAAGTGACCTGTTTCCTTCAGCCACATCTCACCTGACTATAGTTGCCACCAGCACAGTAGCACTTTCAAATTATTAATCCATTTGATGGATTTTGTTACAGCTGCCATAATTCAATCATTTCTGCTCTGAACATCCTTGCAGTGCCTCACACATGAGCTTTCAGAAGATATCTCACATTCAAGTCGTAACTGGAGAAGTTTATTTAATCATGTTACTGGTTACATCTCTTTTATAAGTAATTTGCTTTCTGTAAAAGAGGGAACTTTCACAAGTTTCTAGTAGCTTTCCTTTAGAGATCTGCTTATCTAATATCATTCAATTTATAAAAGCTTTTATGAAATGTTGTACAAATGCCCTATAACTTAAATGACTTTTTTTTAAAAAAATGGCTATATTAATGGTCTAGGATAGGTCTTCTAGTTTTCTCACATTTTATATCACTTATTTTTGGGATTTGATTTCATTTTTTTACAATATAGAGATAGATAAAACTAACTGTTATTTGGTGATTTTTTCTTCAGATAGGTAAAATATGTCAGGATGATTGATAAATAATAATAATTATATGTCAAGCATGATAATTTGATTCATGTATAAAATACATAATGATGAATCAGTATAACTAGCATGTGCTTTTCCTCAAATATTTATCATTCCTTTGTGTTAGGACATTTTAAATACCTCTCTTCTGGTTATTTTGAAGTATATAATAAAATGTTGTAAACTATAGCTACCCTGCTGTGCTAAAGAGACAGTCATATGCAGAATCATTCTAACCTGGAATAAAAGAATCAGACAAAACGTTTGTTCAATCTGTTTTTGCAAGCATGAAAACGCATTCAGAAAGAGGATAACCTTCATGAAGACCCATGATCATTTAGTCTACAGGTTAAATATGGATGTGAAAGCTTACATATCATGAAAATAACTGAAATAATTCAATGGAATGATATAAAAAAATCTACAAAGATTGCCCTTAAACAGTTCAGGAATCATGAAAAAGTGATTCTAGTAAGAACAAAATGCAAGAAAACAGAAATTTTCCCTGATTCTGTTGCACAAACATCTCTTTCAAAGTCTACTAATGTCTTAATATTGTGCTGATTTATGTTAGTTGAGTATAATTAACAGCACATTGTAAAACCTCTAATAATTCTGAATGTAGAAATTTATTGATGGTTAATAAAGTATTCCAACCTGAATTCAGCCAGGTTTTAATCATTACACTGTTAAATTATCTATTCATAATGTTAAATAATAAATATTTTTGCCTGTCCCTTATCATTTCATGAAACATACAGATATTTATTAAGTCATAGTTAAGTATGTCAGTAATTAAATGTAAGATGCTTGCATTTTCAGTGTAAAAGTTCAAGAGCACAAGCAAATATAAGCACTAAATTTACCAATGATTCTGGCTCAAGTTAACGAATTTCTATCATCTTAAATATTGTCATTTACATTAATATAGCACCTTTTATCCACAGTATTAAAAATATTCTCAATCTCTTAGTGAATTTTTTGAATTTTTTCAATAATGGGGAAACTAGGGTTAATTGGCTCCACGTTGATGAAAGGGAAGTCGTCTGTAGAGTCAGAAATAAACCCAGAGTTTCACCTTTCTTATCCTGGTTCAGATCAAGAGAAAAAGTTTTCTGCTTATAAATGCATTTAATGACTTAGTTCTTGAAACTGTTAATTAAGAGAATTCTTAAAGCCCATCTGGTTCCAGTAAAAGAGATTTCCAAATTTAGGTATGCTTTGATTAAAAGTATGGTGGATTTTTTTTATCAATTTGAATTAAAAATTAGTTCCCACTCAGGGAATCAGTAAGATAATAAAAAATTGTATATAGTTCCATTCACATAGGCATCTTTAAGTGTGTTCTAGTACTAAGAGAACTGCAAAAGTTGTGTTTATAACTAAACATGTCAAGACTTTGTTTTATGGGAAACATGAACACATGAAGGATATAAACATGCAAAATGGAGAGAAAATTTAACAAAAGGAACTGAAATCAGGATTAGGTTATTCTTTCTTAGATTCATGTTTAGGAGCTTTATCAATGATGAATTTACAGGAAGTGTAAACTCACAGGCATCATCATAGAATAGTGATTGCCAAAATCAACATCATTATCATGATCAAAATATTGTGATCATAACCTTTATCAAATGCAAGCATGAGGAAATTAATGTTTTTTCCCAATTATATTGGGTAGAAACATGCTTTAAAATTTTTGATTAAATTGGGAGATACTTAACTGTAGAAAGAAATATTCATAAGGGCCTTATATAGAAAGGACGTTAGAGTCACCCCATATGGCACCAAAGGAAGTAATCTTTGAGTTAGAAGTTATAATGGCACAAATTTTGAAATCAAATAAGGATGAGATTCCTAACAGAGAGGTGCAAAGATAGAATGTGCCTCAGACACTTCTGAAAATGCATAAGCCCATGCCCTGTTCTCGAAGGATTCCAAGCGTTAGATGAATCATCGATTTAGTTGGAATTTAAGGTCCCTGCTAGAATAAAGAGTCCATTATTCTTTTTGACAGGATGTGTAGTGAAGCAATAATTTCTACATCAGGCATAGAAAGGAAGAAACCACTGTGGAAAGAATGGGAGAACCAGAACTTAAATGGAGGTTAGATTATTTTATAGATAAAAAGGAACAGTGAGATCATTCTAAGGATCAGCAAGAGAAAAATGGGAAAATTAAGTTATGCTTACAAGAAACCGTGAAAAGAGTCGCCTTGATAGAGTGGAATGTACATTTAGAAATTGATTTCAGATATATTCAGATTGGTAATAAAGACATAAAACTTAAATGCCAACAATAGTTTAATTTTTTTGACAAAAATTATGTTATGATGAAAAAAGAACATAGACTTTGAAGCCAGAAAGATTAAGATTTAGAATCTGATTAGACAATTTCTGTATCTAAGGTAGTCAAATTCATACAAACAGAATGACAATTTTAATGGAGTGGGAATGGGGAGTTGTGATTTAATGGGTATAATGTTTTAAATTTGTAAGGTAAAGAGATTTGCTTTATGAAAATGTGAATATATGTAACATTACTGAACTGTATATTTGAAAAATGGTTTACATGGTATATTTTGTATTGCATTTTTTTATCAATTTTTATTGAGTTTTTCACATGGCATTCATTGCTCCGACACTTAGTTGTGTACGTGGGTGCTGGGGTTTGAACACATGTACTTGTGCATGCCAGGCAAGCGCCACAAGTGCTATAACCACTTAACCACCGCTCCAGCCCTGTACTGCATTTTTTAACACAATAAAACAACACCAAGAGAATCTCCAAAACACATTTAAGCTCTTTGAATACTTAATTATCTTCTCTGTAACAACTTTGCTTGATAGGAGTATTAAGTGAATTATATTTAATGAGATTATGATTATATAGAGTGTAACATTGTTGAATATGTCATGGATATTCTCACTCGTTTCCATTTTTTTCCTCCTCTTAACCTGTCATGAATTTTATTGAAAACAAAACAACAACAAACAAAAGAAAACACATGGGGGATGTTATGTAAAATTATTTTGTGTGAATAATGCTTATAAAACAAGTTCTGGAGTGAAAATAGTGCCTTGAAAATCATTTTAAGTTTTAATAGACCAACGCTCCTCTTCAGGGTGTACACACAGCTATTTTCTTGCATTCAACACAGCATTGTTATTTTATCTAAATATTTTCCAGGATAGTTGGCTCATCTATACTTGCTCTTTTTTTTTTACAAAAAACATAAACTTGGTCTTCAATGCCAGTTCACACTCGGTTCTCACAAGAGAAAAAGATAACCGACATCAAGGCAAGAGTAGCATTATCCCTCAATCAGAAGCTTGCTCTAAGTCAGTGCCTTATAAGGCATATAAGACGTGTGGGAATCACCGGGAGGACTCCTTAAAACCCACATGTCTCGACCCCTGGATTTTTCGTTGTGCAGATGCAGAGCAACTCCTGAGAATGTGTCTCATACCTGCTGGGGGACACAGATGCTGGTCAGCGGACCACACTCAGACTTACCAAAGTGCTGTTCCAACTCACACTCAGGAGTAGCAGTAGAAAGAATTCTCCAAACTATTTAAAATCTATCACTTTTTGCTTCTTTCTTTTTCTTTTTTTATTCCTTTAGTGTTTCAGTCAGCTTTTTTTCTGCTGTGACTAAAAGACCTGACAACAGCAATTTTAGCAGAGAAATTTTATCTTGGGGCTCAGGGTTTCAGAGGTCTTAGTACATACATGACCAACTCCATTCTTTGGGGCCTGAGGTGAGGCAGGACATCATGGTTGAAGATTGTGGTGGAGGAAAACAGCTGAAAGTGTGGCACCAGGAAGCAGATAGAGAGAGAGAACTCCCCTTACCCTGGACAAAATACAGCCTTCAAGGCATGGACAATGACCCACCTCCTCTAGCCACACCCTACCTGCATAGAGTTACCACCCAGTTAATCCATGTCAGGGGATTAATGCACTGATTATATTAAGGTTCTCATAACCCAATCATTTCACTTCTAAACTCTTCTGCATTGTTCACAGATGAGCTTTTGTGGGACTCCTAATTTCTAAACCATAAAAGCTGTGTAAGAACCCCTTATTTCTAACTTCTATTCATGTAAAATGAAAAGAAAACCAAAATCAAAACAAAAAAAATCCTATTTGGTGTACTGTAGTTAAAAGGAAGAAAACATAAGTTAAATAAACACACATTTGATGGATGAAGTACTTCTAGGCCACTTGGATAGAAACTCTCTTTGGTTGGTTTAAATCACCCTTAAAGTTTGAGAATTGCAAGCTCTGATACACTGATTGGTAAGGGTAGTGACACCACTGGACTGAAGTCTACTTGTCCAGGGCTAATCAAATTCAACTTTAAAGGTCTTATTATATGCTACGGATTATTCCCCAAGATTTTGAATACCATCTATCATAATGCAGATGGATTTAAAAGATACACATTTCTTCTAATGACCATACTATGTAGGCTGATGTAATCAAGACACTGGCCTATTTATTTCTGGAGCTAGTTTGGGAATAAAATAAAATAAAAAAACAACAACAGTGTGGGTCACTCATCTCTTCAAGCAAGAAATTAAATATTGAAAATATATGTGTCAAGCTTAATTTATCTCTATTGATTTTTTCTTTCCTCTTTCTCCCCTCCTCATTTTTGTTTTGTTTTGCTGAACTCTGAACACTATATCCATTTTTTTCCAACTATTTTATTCAATTTGCTTTCGTAAAATTCAGCAAAAGCTCTTAGTTTAAATTGCTTTTAGTTTACATTGCCCCAAATTGTTTACTCAGTTCCATTTGATTGAAAGCTTTCCTTTTTCTTTTAAGCCTCTTCATTCCTGTTCTCTCACTTTACACTCTTTCCCCAAAAAGAATCCTATCATGGTGGGTTATTATCACATCCCTCATAATGGCACAGTGAAGGCTGTGTCAAAAGTGAACTTGCATAGTGGGGTAAACTACTCATTTCTAGGATTTGCTGAAATCAAAGTACTTATTTACAGATATAACAGCATCCTGGTGAATCTGATCTAAGTGAAAACTCAGAATATTCAGATTCACAGGTGGAGTTAAGTTGGCGTAGGGCAGTAAGCAAATAATATGAAAAAAGTTTGCATCTTAACTTAAACTTATAGCTAAGTAACTGTAAGAAGTGGAAAGAGAATTTGTTTCCACAGTTGCTGAAACAAAAAAATGCATTGCTTTCATTTCGTGCTTGTGCATTGAAAACAGTAGTTAATGAAGCGTTTCATTACATCTGGAATTTACGATGAAGGATAAAAAGAAATGGAGAAAAGATGACTTTCCCAAGCTCTCAGGAGATGCTATGGATCCCCCAATTTAAGTATCATTTTAATGCTATTGAGTGCATTAAGGACATCTGTAGCTTGGGCAAAACATGAGAGGCCATCTCTACCTTAAATTTTACCACTCTCATTGCTTTCTGAATTACAGAGGGAGGCAAATTTCACTGCAAGGAGTAAAATTCAAAAGTCGGAGCTTTACTATTTTGTATTCAAAGAACAATCTTTTCAACATTACCAACCTACCAACCTACGGGAAGAATTCGTGGTGTAATAAGCACTTAGTGTTTTACACACACACACACACAGCTTGCATTTTTGACTATGATACTAATAATACTATCTAACCAAGTTCAGAGTGCCTATTTCCTTCTCATTTTATTTGTTTTTGAAGTTTTAAATTGACACATAAAAATCAGAAGAATTTATGGGGAGATTTCAGTACATATATGCATGGGGTTTTTGTTGTTGTTTTCTGCTTTTTCTTTTCTTTCTTTCTTTTTTTTTTTTTTTTTGAGACAGGTATGTTGCCCAGGCTCATCTCAAACCTGCCATCCTCCTGCCTCAGTTTCCTAAGTACCTGGGATTACAGGCATGAGCTACTACATCTGGATGTCCAAGTGCACATTATGCAAAGTTCAGATCAGGGTAAGTATAACAACTCTTGAAATATTTATCCTTTTTTTTGTGATGAAAGCATTCAAAATGCTTCCTTCTAGCTTTTTTGAAATATATAGTACACTTTCATTTCTATAGTCAATCTATTGTGCAACAGACACCAGAGGTTAATTCCTGTATCTTAGTGCTTGTTGACCAAAGTCTCCCCATCTCTTCCTCCCCACTCTGTTTCCCAGACTCTGGTAACCACTGTTCTGCTGTCAACCTCTATGAGATGAATTGCATGGAGAAGATCATTTGGTATTTGTCTTTCTATGCCTAGATTCTTTCACTCAGTGGTAATATCTTCCAGTTCAATCCATGCTGTTACAAATTACAAGATTTCATCTTTGTTTTTGTTAAATAATATTTAGTTCATATGTTGATGGACACTTATATTGGTCCATTTCTTGGCTAATGTCTTTAATGCTGCAGTAGCATGGGAGTCCACAACTCTTTGACATGCCAATTTCATTTTGTCCCTGTGTATACACACCAAGGAGTGAGAATTCTAGTTCATAGTGTAGTTCTATTTTTAAAATTTTAGGATCCTCTATATTGTTTTCCACAATGACTATACTAATTCACATTCCCACCAAGCACATGTAGTTGTTCCCTTTTCTCCACATCCTCACTAGCACTTGTTATCTTTTGTCCTTTTGAAAATAGCCATTTTAACTGGAGTGAGACGGTATCTCATTGTGGTTTTGAAATGCATTTCTCTGGTTGTTAGTAATATTTAGCATTTTATATCCTTGCTAGTGATTTATATGTCTTCTTTGCAAAAGTATGCACTTATTATATTGACCATTTTAAAATTGTATTATTAATATCTTTGCTATTAAGTCATTTGTGTTTTTTTAAATATATTCTGCATATTAATCCTTTATAGTTTCAAAAATATTCTCTATCATTGTATACTGGTCTCTTCATTTTGTTGGTTGCTTCCTTCATTGTGTGGAAACTTGTTGTTTTTGTTCTTGTTATCCAAAACATCTTTGCCTAGTATGACATCCTGAAGCTTTCCCCCTACATGATTTTTCAGTTGCTTCAGGTCCAACATTTAAGTATCCAATCCCTTTTGAGTTGATTTTTATAAGTGGTGAGAGATGGAGGCTGGTTCCATTTTTTCTGTAGGTGGGGAATATTTAGCTTCTTCAGCACTGATAATTAGAACAATTGCCCTTTACTGATACCCTTTTGGCAAGAGCAATTGTTGTAGATGCAGGGTTCCCTCTAAGCTTTCTGTTTTACTCCATTGGTCTGCACGTATGTTTTATGCCATTTATATTTTGTTTTGATTACTATAGCTCTCTAGTGTATTCTGAAATGAGGTAATATAATGCCTCCCACTTTGCCAATAATATTCAGGATATTTTGTGGTTACATATGAATTTTAGGATTTCTTTTCTGTGAAGAATGTTGTTGATATTTGGATGGAGATTGGATTGACTCTGTAGATTGCTTTGGATCATGTGGACATTGGAACAATATTATATTTTTCTAATTCTTGAACTTGGGAAGTCTAACTTTTTGTCCCTTCTTCAATTGGAAACCTAGAAGAAACGGATAAATTCCTGGAAGGATATATCTTATTAAGATCAAATCATAAAATTATAGAAAACTTGAATAGATCAATAAGGAGAAACAAAATTGAATCAACAATAAAAATATTCCTATCAACGAAAAGTCCAGAACCAGATGTCTCAACTTCTGAGTTTTACCAACCACTTAAAGAGGAACTAGTGCTAATTCTTTTCAAATTATTTGAAACATTTGAAGACAAGGAAATCCTTCCAAAATCATTCTATAAGGCCAGCATTACCTTCACACCAATACTTAACAAGGAGAGAACAAAAAAATAAAAGCTGTAGGTCAATATTACTGAAGAACATCAAGGATATTTATCATGATTGTTTATCAACTTTTGATAAGTAATTTTTAATAATAGTCCCTAGGGATCCTTTGTGTATCTGTCGTAACAGTTGTAATGTCTCTTTTTTCATTTCTGGTTTTATTTGAGTCTTCTCTTCTTTTTTCCTATTCCTGCTAAGATTTTTTGTCAGTTCTGCTTAACCTTTTGTAGAACCATTTCTTTGTTTTATTGATCTTTTATATTGCTTTTTAGCCTCTCTTTCATTTATTTCTGGTGGGATCTTTATCATTTCCTTCTTTCTACTAATTTTGGGTCTGTTTGTTATTGTTTCCTTACTTCCTTTAGGTGCAATGATTGGTTATTTGAGATATTTTCCCTTTTTCAATATGTCTTCATTGCTATAAACTTTGCTCAGTACAACTTTCATTTTATTGCTAGGTTTTCTCATGCTATGTTTTAATTACAGTTTGTTTCAAAATAATTTTTAAAGTTTTTTAATTTCTTCATTTGTTATTTTGATTTATATTTTAATTTCTTCCTTGATTATTTATTTACTAGCATATATTTAATATCCAAGTACTCATGGAGTTTACCAAGTTTAATATACTATAAAGTCTTTGTTTTATATATTTAGGTGTGCCAAATCAGATTAATGTACTTTTAAAATGCTCATGACCTCATTCTGAATTAGTCCTTTACCATTATATAATGATCTTCCTTGTCTTTTTTTAATTCGAAATGTGATTCATCTAATATAATGTGGGCACTCCTTTCCTTCCTTTGGATTGCATTTGCATTGGAAATCTTTTTCCATCTCTTCACTTTTGGTCTACACATGCATTGAGAGATGAAAGGAGTTTCATACAAGCAGAATACAATTATATCTGGTTTTTATTTTTATCTATTCAATTAATGTTTGTCTTAATTAGAATATTTAATCCACTAAATTTAAGTAATTATCAACAGGGGAGGTTTTGCTATTGCCATTTTGTTACCTGCATTCTTGCTTTTTGATTTTTTTTTTGTAATTTTCTTTTTCTTGCTATTTGTTGTCCTATGTGGTTAAGGAATTATTCCTAGTGATGTGGTTTATTTCTTGTTAATTATTTTAATATATTATGAGTTATTATCATTGTAATTACCATGCAACTTACAAAATATTTTGATTATGATAGATATTTTATAGTGATAAAAACTAAATATTAATCATAAATATAGGAAAAATACAGAAAGGAAAATACCAATAAAAAACTCTACATTTGTCTCAATAGTTTGAATTTGTGGTCTCATTTCATATCTTTCTATATTGCCTATCTTTAAATATTATTGGCATGGTTATTATTATTTTAATTATTTAATGTTTTGGTGTTCATGCCAAAGATAAAAATAATTTATGCACCTTATTTACAATATTGAGTTTATTGGTATATGTACTTTTATTTGTAAATTTGATGAATATGGAAAATTACCATAAATCAAACAATAAATCAAGCCAGACCACAAACACCCTACTCACTGTTTCAAAGTCTGGTGATTCGGGCCCTTATCAGAATCTATTGATTTGGCCCTTTATCAGAAAAATCACATAGGGAGGGATCTAGGATTCTGATTTAAGAATACATACATATCATATTATTACTTTATATGTATTTATGATTATACAATAACTAAACTGCTTAATAAAAAATTGAAAAAAAAAAAGAAAAACAGAAAAATCACACTACTGAAACTCCTATTATAACCAGAAATCTTGCACCTTGGTCCCTGCCCTCTTCATTTTCTCTATATTTACCCCAGCCTGTAAGTGGGTCCCAGAGCTGGGTCCCAGACTCTACTGAAACCCCCTCTTCAGGTTTCTCCCTAATAAACCTGTGTTACTCTTGAGCCACCACTCTCCTCTCTCTTTCTTTCATTCATCTCTTTCCTTACATAATGGTGCTGAAGCCCAGGACAGGAAGATGGAGCTCCTACACTCCCTGTGGACTTCCTCCTTCAAATTCTGCCTTTCTCTTTATGTATTCCCTCTTTACTTCTCCTTCACTCTTTCATACAGGATGTGAGATTCAGAGCACCCTCCAAGTTCACTACAGCTAAAATGGCAGTCAGTTCACAACCTGAAATCAACTCCCTCTTGGGGCAAGATTTTTGCATCCTTATTGCTAGGCGAGTAGAGCAAGAGGTTCTCTTAGCTTTTTATTGGTGTCCTCTGGAAGCCTCATTCTTGTCTCTCCCCTCTTTCTGTCTGCCCAGACCTCCAGATCACAGACTTATTCTCCATTTTGTTCCTACATGCAGCACCGGTCATACTGATCATCTCACCAGAGAGGTAAGGCTCCGGGTCTCTTGCAGAGGTGCCCTCCTAGAGACTCTCTTATTTCTACACCACAGGGGTCCTCATCATGGGATTGGAATTGGAGATGCACACTTGCTCCCAGGTGATCTGGATCTGCCACCAGGTTGGCGGCAAGGAGGATGCTTTGTTTTCTTCTGTCACTTCCATCACACTTCTCCATTACTCATGATCTGAATTCATAATTCAGGACCTTTGATCCAAAAATACTAACAAACAACAAAACGGCATATAGTCTGAACCAGGACAGATGTTACAAGGTTTCCACTAAGAGTGGCTCCTCTAGGCCTTTCCTTGACACCTCTCTCTCTCTCTGTCTCTCACTCTCTCTCTCTCTTTCCACCATCTCTCCCTTTGGCAGCTCCAGTAAGGACCATTCACATTGCTGGACATGCTATTCACCACCAGCCATAACCTACTGGGTGAGTGACTCCCTTTGACTCTTCTGGATTCCTAGCTTTCTGTCCACCAGAGTCCTTGGCATTCCTCCTCAATCCATTGTGTCCATCATATGTCAGAACCCATTATAGCTTTCATGAGACACCCCCTGGGTGCCTTCCCAAACATATCCAGGCTCTAGGTCTCTAAGACATAGTCAAACCTGAATGACTGGTGTTAAAAACCAGACAATAATAGTGACAGGGATTTTCGAAAACTATCCACTGCAATGGCAAATGGTGTAATGTTCTCTGTGTTCACTCCAGGGCTGGTACCTCTACTCTAGCCCTTCTCTCTCCACAAACTGCTCAATTTTTCACATTTTTCTCTTCAATTGAAAATCCCTCAAGGGATTCCTTTCTTAGGGCTCCTCCCTCTTTGGGAGTTCTGCTTCCTTTCTCTTATTCTAAATCCAATTTTGTCGCTATGTATGATCCTGCATCCATGGATTGGATTTCATTCCTCAAATTTACAAAACAGAACCCACCCAGCCATGTTCTCTGTTACATTTATAGGGATTCACCTGGAATCTTCAGAAGAGTGAGTGAAATGGAAAATTACTCTATCACATTTCTTCCAGAAGTTCTCTACTCCATTTTGTACCCCCTTTTTCTATCAAAAATATAGGCACCCTATCAGCCACATGTCTGCCAGATCCTGAATCTCAGGGAAATAAGGATCATTGCTCCTAACAAGAATCCAATTAGAACTGGTTAGCATGGACCAAAGTGACCTAGAGTTGCCATGGCAATAAGGACTTAAAAGTCTGCTGTCAACTTGCTGTCAGTCAAAAGTCAAAGTGGACCTAGGCGGGAATTTCTGTAAACTTCTCTGGGGTTCCCAGTAAAACTGGAAGGGCAGGAAAGGCAATATCTGAATATTTTTTGTTTATTTCAAGAAATACCATTTGAGTCTTTTAAATGTGCTTTTACACAAATTGTTGGTAAATGGTGAAAGGAGTTTAGGATTGCTTTGTTTCTCGATCATCACCAAAAGAAAGATTACTAAGAGTAAAAATTCTAACAGGTGTAATTCTATATACAAAGAATACAAAAGGTTTTATCTGTGTTTCAGTTAAAGTACTATAAATAGCATAAAATATTTGATCTTATTGGGGGTAATTGAAAAATTCAGACACTTTACATGAATTGTGTCAGAATGCTTATGTAAGAAACAGTCAGCAAGTAGGAAAGAGATATAAAAGGTTATAGGTATGGAAATTGGAATGAAAATATGTCTGGATGAAAAAGTATAGAGTGTCAAGTTGCAAATAGTTTGTGGAGGGTAAATATCAAAAGTCTGTGTGTGAGTAAGTTGCATATAATTGGCACAATCAGTTAAACTTTTTTAAGATTTCTCTTAGTCAAATAAGTGTTCAAGCTTTGACTAAATTTTATATACAATGAAAGTGTATGTAGGTGTACAGGCAATTTAAAGTGCTCTCTTTTATATATTGCATCTGACATAGAAGGGCCACACTCTTTACATTGACTATGAATGGTCTTTTCCTGACCATTAACACTGTTTCTTAAATGTAAATTCAAACAGACTTGGGAAATAATACATGACAAATTTATAGGATGATACTTTTAAGAGGCAAAGATCAACTTCAGAAATAGAACACTTAATAATTTGTCAAGAGCACTGCCTTACCTGAGTTAAGACTCAGCCTCTTGCCTTATGGTTCCAAAGCAGTCTAGAATTAAGTTTATTTAAAATTAAGTTCAAAAGATGGATTTTTACTGTAAAAATTACTGTAATATCAAAATAAACAGGGTATGTAAAATCATATTTCTTTGTTCATAGCTATTATAGAAACTGATTATGTTTCTATTGTTGTTAACTCCATTTTGTATTTTCCTTGTAAAACTTTAAAGCTGTTGCCTATTAGTATTTTGCAGAAGTAATACTTCTAACAGAAAAACCTGAGTTAAGACATGCCATCATCTACAAAACAGATAGATATAACACTAAGTTCAAATACTGTTACTGACCAAAATTAAACAAAAGGGATAACTGTGAAACTATACACATTAAAATGAAAGCCCAGTATGCCCACTTTAAGACTGGTGAAATTGGCCTGCTGGATGTTTAATACCAAAACCAGGATATCAAAGTTAAGGAAGTTAAAAGGTTAAGGAAAAAGTCAATATTTTGGCCCTTGCCCTTTTTGATCAGACATATGTGACTTCTCTAAGCCAACCAGTGCACAGTCTGCAAAGAATGCAGTTATTGGAAAGAGAAATGTCTCTGATGCTTCCAAGGGAATCCACAAGTGGTGAGCAAGACCCTGACCTTTCCTGAAATATGGCACTACTGATGCAGGAAGGCTAAAGGAGCCAAGAGGCTCTCACACATCCCTAAGAGTGGCCTCCTGAGGAATCTCAGCTGACCTAGGAATAAATACGCAAAAAAGTCAATTTTGACCAACTTGGTCTTAAACACCTGTCAGGGGAGTTTCAACCAAAGCACAGTCACACGTAGGAAATTAAAAGGAAAGACAATGATTCTTTTAAGATACCTCAAAATGCACCCTTGTGTCAGTCCTCCCACATGTAAATAAAGTGGGGAGATTATAAAGAAAGGATTGCAGAGGACACTACCAGAGTCACAAGTTTGTTCTAAGTCAATGTGAGACTCACAAATTTCCCTAACCTCCTATGTGGGTAAACTCAGTCTGTTCTTCACTGGTATGATTGTTTAGTTCTACTATTTGAGCTACCTTATAGAAATCAGACAGCTTTCCCCAACTGAAGGGGTCACCTGTGCCATTATAAAATATAAATGTGTGTCTAGCAACTCTACTAAGGTTTATAAAGCTATAAATGGCCTCCACTCACAACTGAGGAAAGGGATAGATTATCTATAGGCAGATAGAAAATGGGGACCTTAGAGAATGGTATCCTACCACCACAGGCAAAAACCCTGAGCTAAAACCTTTTTATTTTTGGCTACCTGAATGGAAGTCACCACTCACATGTAGATGACCAACTCCTATTCTTGGCAGGAATACCCTAACCAAATTCAATACCTCCATTTGTTTTAATACCCACCTTAGCTCCCACATGCCTTTATCCTCTTAGGCCAACCAGAAGACTTTCCTTCCCCTCTAACATCTCCCTCTCAGCTTTCCTCCTGGAGGTGTCAGCCACAGTGTGGGATATCTCCAAGCTCACTGTGCCCACCTACCACACTCCCCTTAAAATTACCCTACAAGTCCCTTCCTCCACATAAAGCAAATGACCTCCTATCACCTCTCTGGCTGTTTCAGTTATAGCTAGGAATCTTCTTCCTAGGGACAATTAATACTTAAGTCTATTTACCCACTTACTAGATAAAAACTTGATGTCATCAACCCAACTCATTATATCACTTTAGAGTCTGGAATGGTGGATATGGAAAATTATCAGAAATCACTCATGTTTGTCAGAAAGCAAACCCCCTACTTACTGTTGCAAAATCCATTGACTCAGGCCCTTATCACAATCTATTGACTCTAGGTATCACAGTCTAAGGAAACTCCTCTTTTAACAGAAAACTTGCACCTTGGCCCCCTCCACCTTCATTCCCTGTATATCTACCAGAGGTTGTAAGTAGCAAGTGGGTCCCAGACTCCACTGGGACCCTTTCCACAGGTTTCTCCCTAATGAATCTCTTTGTGTGTTGTTACTGTTGAACAGCCACTCTTCTCTCTCTTTCCTTCTTTCCTTACAAGTTTGATACCTTATGATTTTCTTTTCTTTTTCAATAGAATATCTTTCTTTTATTTAGAAGAACTCTTAATTATTTCTTTAAAGACAGGTCTGGTATTAATAAATTATCTCAATTTTTGGTTGGCTGACTAGAAGTATGTTTATCTCTTCTTCATTTCTGAAGAATAGCATTGCTGCTTATGGTGTTCTTGGATGATAGGACGTATTTCCTTCAGCACTGTAAAAATTTCATACCACTCTCTTCCAGATTGTAAGGTTTCTGCTCAGACATCTACTACTGTCAGGCATATTCTTTTTTTTTTTTCCTGAGAAAAAGGATAAACACAGGGGACTCCTATCCCAGAGGCTGTGATTCTGTCCCTCAGGGGGAATAGGTGAGCTTTAAGGGCTGTATTCCACACATTCTCTGTGCAGAGTTGTCATTCACCTGTTAATTTGGTAGACAGTCATTTCTGAAGTCTTCTAGTACCCTCAGCAAAGTCTGAATTACTTTGTTCCTGTTGTGGGTGTGTGCTTTAGGACAGAGAACTCTGCCCAGTTTGGGCAACAGAGGTAATCCTGTTTCCTCTCAGATTATGGAGGGGAGAGATTCATTTCAAAAGAAGTCGCAACTGCAGAGCATCAAGGTGTAGAGTGAACCACGGTTACATTTTGCCACAGTTAATTTCTACACTCCAATTCTATGGAAAATGGGCAATGACATCTCCAAGCTGCTCCCCGCTGAGAAAGGGCAAAGTTGGGGGTCCTGGTCAGATGTCCTTGTACTCTATCAGATGGGGCATGGACTGTTAAGGGCACAGCATCAGAGCAGTTCTGAGTGTCACAGGAAAGCAGGGTTCTTATGTTCCAATGAAAGAAAACTTAAAATCAGACACCAGAAGTCATGCAAAAGTATTTTATTATAATGAAAGAGAAGTGAGAGTGAAGTAAAATCAGATTAAGGTTCAAGCAGAAAACACTCTCAAGAGAAAGAGTGGGCGGTCTCTGAGCAAAGAGCAACAAAGGAGACAATGCTGTCTCCAAATTTTTATTGTTTGATGGTTGATTTGCAAATTGTGGTCCTCCTTCAGCAGCCTTCACCAGTCAGGTGTCCAACTCCTCCTTCACCTCCAGTGCTGGGGTTTTTGACCTTAGTTGATCCTCTCTGGAACTGTCATGGTAGTTATCCATTTAGAGGGGCTTCATCTACAAGTCAATCCAATGTTAATGTGGGCATTAGTGTCAACAGCAGTCAAAAGTTACCTCAGTGCACCTGCGCCATTAAAGAATACCCACTTGTGAGCTAGTAGGAGACACTTGGCACCAGTAGCTTTTAGTTTCATCTCAACTTTTATGGGTCCTGTTAAGAGATAGTCCCGTAGATCCTTTGTTCTTCAGGCATTCCCTCTCCCCATTATCTCTTTTGCTTTGGTTTATCCTCAACATTTGAGTATTAATGTTTTTCCATAGCGTATCTGCCTTGGCAGTAGCTTAAAGAAAATTTGAAGAGCAAACTTATAGCCTTATCAAGCATTTCACTGCTCATTGCTAGCTACTACCTGGAAAAGACATACATAGGGCAGGGATCATGCTAATGTGACAATAAACACAATAACAAAAGCATTCCACTTTTTTATAAACAATTAGCACAAAAGCAATTAGTATTTCAGTCAATCTCTGAAACCATGAAGA
>PVKS010026232.1:0-28904 GCA_004027875.1 Aplodontia rufa | reverse complement strand
GTTTCTGCTGCTGCAGTTTCTTCTTCGCTGCTTCTGCTGCTTCTCCCATCTATGCTTCTGTCATGCGTCTATGCTTCTCCCCTGACTAGTCGCTACTATATTTATCCATTACAACAACCAATAGGGGTACAGTGCAAACACGTTTATCCAATTGTAACAAATGAGTGGCCTAATGGTTTAGTCATGCGGTCAGGCATTACATCACTAAGGAAGATACAAGCCGGCTGGGACAGAGTTGTTTACCACCAAATCTTTTACAAGCCAACTGGGCCTCATGTTGGGGTCCGGTCTCCAACACCTTCATGCATGCCAGGCTAGCGTGTAGCTGCTGAGCCACCGCTCCAACCTGTGAGGTTCTGTTTTCTGCAGAAGTTAGTCTGTTAAATTCTTCCATCTTTCCTCTGATGTGATTGAAGATTTTAGCTCCGTTGCTTCATTTTTCAGTATGTCTGTTTCTTTGATAATAGTTTTTCATCTGTTGAGTTTTCTCATTTAGACCCTTCATTAAATCTTCTTTTAGTTCATTGTTCCTTTCAGTAATCTAATTGTTAATAATTTTTTCTAGGTTTTCATCCTGCTCTCTCTCTCTGTGGGCTCCTTGGTAGGGAGTTGTGGATTTGAGGTGAAACTTGTCTAGCTTGATACCTCATTTTTGAAGAGCATCTTCTGGATCTTTGAATTGAGGTTTCCTGTGCTGAACAAGGCAGGTCTTCAGGTGCTTCTCCTTGCAGGTCAGAGCGTCGGGTCAGACACCACCCCTCTGATGACCAGAAAGCTGCTTCTCCCTGAACTTCATTTTGCTGCACCTTTTGGATCTAGGCTCCAGGGCGCAGATCTGTAACCTGTTGGGTGTGCGGGTTAGCCCACTGGATTGTTGAAGTATAGCGGCAGGTGTGTGTCACTGTGTCCTAGGGTCTTAGAGGTGTGGAGTGAGCCAAAATGTCCTGCCTGCACGCCACAATGGGATGTGCTGGGCGGCTTTGGGCAGGAGTCCTTGGGGTAGTCTGGGCACCTGTTGGCCAACGACCTAAGCCCTGGGCCTGGGGGGTAGGTAGGCAGGGCAGCTCAGGGGTGGTCCTCCTTGGGGCAGTCCTGAGTGCCTACTAGCCCAGGACCAGAGTCCTGGGCCCATGTGGTAAGTGGGTGGGGCAGCTCTGGGGGCTGCCCTGGGGCAAGACCACTTCTTAAAAAAAAAAAATAATAATAATAATCTGACAGAAAGTCTACTGCACAGGAATGGCTTACCACTGAGGTACATCTTCGGCCCCTTTTAGGTGTTCTTTTGTTTTGTTTTGTTTTAAAGAGAGAGGGACAGTGAGAGAGAAAGACAGAAACAATTTTTATTTAGTTTTCCATGCGGCTTTCGTTGCTCCGATACTTGGTTGTGTATGTGGTGCTGGGGTTTGAACTCGCATACTCCCGTATGCTGGGCAAGCATGGTAACTGCCAAACCACCACTGCAGCCTCCGGCCCCTTTTAGTTTTTATTTTGACACATCTCTCTGAGTTGTCCAGGCTCTCAGACTTGCAATCCTCCTGCCTTAGACTTCTGAGTCTGGGATTCCAGGCATGCATCACTGCACCTGACTAATTCTTTCAGTTTTGAATGATAATGAACTTAAATGACACTTCATATTATCTCCAAAAACTGTAATATGGTATGAAAATATAGCTTGTATTGATTGTATTGCCTTCATTAATAATGGAAAGGAATGGCAAGTTTCAATTAGAGATTAGGGATATAAAGGTGGAATTTACTTCTGTACTCTTGTACTATCCTGAATTCAAGGGGTCTGCAGACCTTGGGTTAGCTAATATGCTTTGTAGGTTCTGATAACTAATGGAGAGTGTAGTTTTTCAAATTTCAGGTGAATTTGGCAATCAAGGTTCAGTAGAAGTTAAACAGTTAACAGAAGGAATCTGAAGATGCTGGTGGAAGTTTGCAAGTTAAGGTACAGGGAAGCTCAGAAGGGGAGACAGACTCAATGAAGAGCTGTAGCGAAGTGGGTCTGTGTGTTTGAGGGTTTAGAGGACCTGTTGAGGGTAACAGATTCTGATGATTATACAAGTAGTTCTGTAATAATAACGTGTTTTTTGGGAAAAACCTTCAGTAGTGAGCGAGAGAAATAACAGCTTATTGAATAAGATAGGATTGAAGGCAGACCTCAAAATGTACATGGTTTTTAAAACCATTACTAACAAACTTCAATGGAAACATGGCCTCCACTGCATTTGTACCCAGCATTAGTCAACTCTTTGTAGCTTTAGAATCTGAGGCTCTTATTTCATCTTTGAGTTTTAAGTTCTTGAGGGTATTTGCTTTTAAAAGAGGCCAGTTTCATCAGAAAAACAAATCCATACCAAGGGATAAAAATCAGTCCAATATTTTAACATTGGCAAATGATTTTGCATGCTTCACCTGCATCTTAGCATAGTTGGAAAGTGCAGTGGCCATTAAGCCAACTCCTCTGAAGTCTTCATTGCCACAACTTAATTCTTTGTGTAAGAGCTTGTATTTGATGGTTTGAAAACATTAATGGGCTGGGGAGGGGATTATTCATGAACCAGTGATACCTCTGCTATTTGTTGCCGCCATTCTATTTACCAATAGTGCTTAAGCTGACGGGGAATGAAGCACCAGACATTGTAACACGACAGATATTATGTGGGCAAAGCGTTGTTTATAATCTGTCTGAATGTTTCACACGTGTACTATTTTCTCAGTATGTGTAGATGGTATTGTGATTAATAATAAAACATGAATTTTAAAATTTTAAAAATAATTTTACTGACTTTATGGTAGCTTTTCTTTTCTCTTTCAAGAGCTAAAATTTAAAAACAGTTGCCTTGGTGCAAAATGCAGTATGTTAGAGATCACTTGCAGAATTTCTCTAAGGCAATTTATTGGGCGGTAGGTGGGGAAAGTCCTTATGTTACACTAATGATAGTGCATAATAACTGTTTGAGTGTCCAGCATTGTACTAGGTGTTGTATATGCATCTTCTGGGTAACTTGTTATTCTGTTGTACAGAGAACGAAGAGGGGGCTCAGAGCATCTTGTTAACAGAGGTCAAAGCCAGTGGGGAGCAAAGCTGGTCCTTGAGCCCAGGTGTCTACGCCTACTTTTCATACCATCTCTTTTGTTATTTCCCTTACTTCTCCTCACAGAGTTCCCCAGCATGTACTCTTTTTTCTTTCTTTCTTTCTTTTTTTTTTTTTTAAGAGAGAGGGACATTGAGAAAAGAGAGAATCAATTTTCAGTTTTTCATGTGGCTTTTGTTTCTCCAACACTTTGCTGTGTATGTGGAGCTGGGGTTTGAACTTTCGTCCTTGTGCATGCCAGGCAAGCACAGTAACCACTGTGCCACCACTCCATCCCCACCAACATGTGCTCTTAAATAACATCAAGCAAAGTTCCAGTATTTAAATATTTGACTTGATTTAACCTCTGTTAATTGGAATACTGTTTATAATGGAAGTTAGGACTGTAGGTTAAATAAGTTAAAGGTTCATTTAAATGGCTTTGACTTTGGGTTATTAGATTTACAAGAAATGAATGAAATTTAGTTGTAATTAATATTGCATTTCTGCATCTCTAGTACTCCTTTAAAGGAGAGGGCAAGCATGCAGAGGAGACTTTGTTTTATTAGTGGGACGCTTTGGGTGTTAGATCACATCATTTCCCTGTCTATAAAGTAAATTGAGTACTAATTTTGAATTAAAACAACTGAGTAAGCTGGGTACAGTGGTACACGCCTGTAATCCCAGTGACTCAGTAGGCTGAGGCAAGAGGATCATAAGTTTGAAACCAGCCTCAGCAACTTAGTGAGGCCCAAAGTGATTTAGTGAAACCCTGTCTCAAAATAAAAATACAAAAAGGGGCTGAGGATGTGGCTCAGTGGTTAAGTGCCCCGGATCCTTCAATTCCTGGTACCAAAAAAAAAAAAAAAAGCAACAAAAAACCCACCTAAATAAATAGTAACTTTGGAGATCTGATGCAGTATTCATGCTTTTTGGATCAAATGATGTTCTTTTTCTCAGTCATATTTTTATGATCTGTGGTTTTCTTAAAAAAAAATGAGACCTTCTTATTTATTTTCATTTTTATTTTTGCTTTCTTTTAGGTAGACACCAGGTATTGTTGTTGGCAGTTTTTGTGACTCCTCTTATTGATCTTCGCTCCGATTTCTCCAAGTTTCAGGAGATGATAGAAACAACTTTAGATATGGATCAGGTATGCAATATACATTTAATTTAAGCAGCAGAATATTTTGAAAAGTAAAGGACAATGAAAAATAAAGCACAAGTCAAAGCACTTTAGGAAATATTCCATATTTCTCTTTTAGCATCTAGTTTTCACACTATTGTGTAGCACTTTTGTAGATAGTGGATGTAAGTTTAAGTGACAAAAAAGGATTTTGAGCAGGAGTGGGAGAGGGGTGGTTGTGCTAGGCACTGCCACTGTGCTATGTCCCCAGCACTGCAGTTTTTCTTTTGAACACTTGTTTCAGTGGGTGATATAATAAAAATTAACAGAGGGAGTGATTGTTGAGTGAATACATGTGGCCTGATTAGAGAAAATCTTGTTAAGTAAGTGATTTCACATGTGCAGCTGAGTTTTATTTTAATTCTAAGAGAGAAGGAAATTATAGTCACTGGAAAAGAGGTAAAATAGGATACAAGAAATCTTTTCTTGTTTATTTTCCCTGTAAAGAAGTTCTTTGGGGGAGGTGGTTAATTTGTAAATAAACATAAAAGGGTAATAGTTTATGAAGTAGTAGAAAACATCCTCATGCGAAAGTCAGTTTCAAAGCAAAATTTATAAAATTCACAAAAAAGTTATGTCTTTAAAAATTTGTTTATGTGAACAAGGTAATATGCTAGAGCCTTTGGGTTTGTTTTTGTTAATATTTGCCCTATATAACTTTGATTTTGCTGGATCATTA
The DNA here is from genome assembly GCA_004027875.1 of Aplodontia rufa. Taxonomy (NCBI): domain Eukaryota; kingdom Metazoa; phylum Chordata; class Mammalia; order Rodentia; family Aplodontiidae; genus Aplodontia; species Aplodontia rufa. Next base: position 23,959 of record PVKS010026232.1, on the reverse strand, counting down.
TCTGAGATTTTTAAAAAAAGCTAAATCCCATTTCCTGTGTGTTCTCTGGATTTTAAAAGTACATGCGTGTAGAAGTGTGTGTATAAGTGCCTCAGTTTTCTAATATATTTTATTAATTTTTCTAGATGTTTCCATTTACTTGTCAGTTAACAGCAGATAACAAGCTTGCATTGTTTACTTCTTGTTTAGTATAACTTGCATTTTAACTATTGGTTCCTCTGTAGTGTTGCTGTTAGTGGAATGATTTTAGGTGCCCAACATTTAGTTCAATGGGAGTTAGAAATACTGTTGAGAACCATCTGGGTTCTAATTGTGTTTTATACTTTGCTTGCTGAGGATTTGGCTTAGCCTGTGATTGGGTAAAGTTGGATGTTTGTAAACATTCCTTTAAATGAAAAACATGAAGATAGTTCTGATGGTTAACAGAAACTCTGAGTATAATAGGGCACAATAAGAAAGTCAACAGCAAGTATTGAGTTTTTTAGTGTCACTGCAGCTGTATATATTTGAAGTGACCCAGAGACCAGGTAAAGCTTTGCTAAAACGCCATAGTTGATTTTTGCACCCTGGCCACCTTTGTTCTTAAAATTTGTGGTAATATTGCCTTAATATTATGGGTCTTAAACTGGTATTAGAATCCCCTAGACTGCTAATTAAAGCTAATTGCTAGGCCCCAGGTCTTTAATCGGATTCTTTAGGTCTGGGGTTGGACTAGAGAATTTGCATTTACAACACATACCCACATTTGTTGATTTACTTGTCTTGGCATTGCACTTTGAGAACTACTTGCTTTTAATAAAGAATGTAATTGACCTCAAAGTGACAGTAATGTGTAATTTCTTTCCACCAGTTGGTAGCCTCTATGAAATGCTGCCCACTTAGCCAGTCACTATGCAATATGTAGCCAAAAATTGTTGAGAATGTTCAAGAGCTTCTTAACATTTATAGATAGTGTGTGTACTTTGCATGCCTGAAGCTCTGGATTTGATCCCTAGCAAGCCCCCTCACAACACCTGAATTTTAGCCCCTTTATCAGGGTGCATATCTTCTATTAAAGATTCCTCTGCTGCTATCTTGGATTTTATTTGTTGGTGCTGGGGATTCAACCCAGGGCCTAGTGCATGCCAAGCAAGCACTCTACCACTGAACCCCATTAGTTTGTTTTATTACTCGTTAGTGATATTGTTATTGGAGTCTTAGGTTAGAAGGTTGCCTGACTTCTGCAAGTCCCAACAGATGGAATGGAAAAGGTGATGGCAATAAGCAGGAAAGGAGCTTATTCAGTTTACCATACTGGGAAGACAAAGAGTTGGTGCTCTATTTGGAGGGGTGGGTACTGACAAAAACTTAAGATTTAAATAGAAAAAACAAAGAGTGGAGGGCAAGAAATATGCATAGTTAAACAGTCTTGGTCAAACTATGATCTGTTTGATCGTTATCTTAGGTCTCACTCTGGTGTGGTTATGACTCTGGTATGGTTATCACTTGAGGGGGCAGTGAGTTTTCATAAGGTGATGATTGCTCTTGCCTGTGGGGGGCTTCTGTCTGTCATAGAAATTGTTCTAGCTTAGGGTGGGCAGACGCATCATGGGATGATCTGCCTGCCAGACTTGCTGGAATCTTGAAAATATCTTAGTTGCTCTTATCTTTTTTTTTTTTTTTAAGAGAAGAACAGAGAGAGAGAGAGAGAGAGAATATCAATTTTAATTGAGTTTTTCACATGGTTTCCATTGTTCTGACACTTACTTGTGTATGTGGGTGCTGGGGTTTGAACCCATGTACTTGTGCATGCCGGGCAAGTGCTGCAACCGCTGAGCCACTGCTCCAGCCCGGAATGGCATATTCTGATCCCCTTCAGCGATCATCCTTCAGACTTTAACTTCCCCTTCTTCAGGTATGCAATGTTAGCAGCCAGGTGTGCTTCCTCCAACTCCACTGTACTAATTTTCCATGTTGTGGGCTTGGGATTTTTACTTTTATCTGAAATACTTGAAGCTTATCTGTTGTGAGCAAACTATACAGTCAACATAGACTTGTCAGAATTATTTAATAACAATAAATTCACAAACTACACCACTTTCATCCATTGTAATTTACCAAGTTCTTGTAGGACACTTGGAAGCCATAAGCTAGGCACTCATTGGTTCTTTTATTCCAGTCCTAAACACTAATATCTGTAAGACTCAAGTCACGTATCACGTTTTACACAATGATATGTATAGATTACAGCAAGGCTAAGAACCTGTTAAGGCTGGTGTGCCAGCACAACCTGTAGATTGTCTGATAAGAGTTTTAACTAACTAGTTCCTCATAGTTTGTCAAAGTGAGGATCCTTATAGAGGGTCCTTTCTGAAGGAGGGAAGGCTGAAGTGGGCTGTGCATTGTCACTGAGAGGAGAAACTGGGCTGAGCCGAAGCCCAGGGATAGAAAGTCAGGTTCATCACTGTGGCAGACAAGGCTTGTGTTGAGTGATCAGGTGATGAGGTCAGTGGTACCACTGTACTATGGACTTAGGTGCCTCTCCTTTTATGTTTCAGGTGAGGGGGTTTTATCTGGTGAGCTGAGAGGCTCGTGAGTTCTAGTTTTTCTCATATAGGCTTGATACACCCTTGCATTTATATGGTTCTGATTTAATTTAATAAAGGGCCTTTATTAGTGATATTAATTTATCCATTGCACTTTTTTGTGTTTGTTTTTTGTGATGCTAGGGCTCACACCCAGGGCCTTGCACATACAAGGTAAATGCTCTGCCACGGAGCTAGGTCTGCATCAGTTTGTGCCTTATGATTGTGCTATGCAGCGCTGGGGGTTATTCTTTTTGGTGAGTTCTATATGTCCATGTGGTGGTTATCTCTGCTCAGACAAGTGACCAAGTCATTTTGCTTTAGCACCTTTGCTCAAAATGGAGTAGCTCAGGGCAAACTCAGCTTTATTAAAATGGAGTGTAGCTCAAGGCTAGGCAAAGCTACATGAAATGACTCAGAGCTGGGCCCAGCCTGCTCCCCATACTGTTTAAACCAGAATTTACCCTGCCTGTAAAATAATGGTCAGTGTTAATTCTCAAATGACACTATGGGATTAGAGTGTTACTAGATTTTATAGGTGTCTATAGAAAGAATGTGGATTTGGGGAAAGTTGGTAGTGCAGTAAAATGGATATGGTCTGAAAAGCAGAGGTCATTTGTCTTAATTTCACTGCTGCCACTTTAGATTTGATATTCAATTTCTTCATCTGAAAGTAGGACTCTTAGTAGTTAATAGTGTCAGGGAAGTAAAGGTTTTCTTTTCTTTTAGATTTGGTGATTGGGCACAAATAAAGCAACAAAAAATAGATTAGCAAGAGAAAAGACTTAGAATTTGGGACTTATATACTGTCTTAATAAAGAAAATGGAGAAGGAGAAAGGGCAGAAATTACTCAGGAAAGGCAAATGGGCCCTTAAGAGAATAAAGAGAAAGAATGGTAGATTTGAGACAATGTCTGAACAGGTATGGGAGTTGCTTCTCTCCTGGTGATGAGAGTCAGTCTTCTCTGGTCATTAGAGGTGATCTATGAATATTTAGTTTTTGTGATAAGCTGTTTTAATCAAATCTGGGAATTGGAGGAGTCATGCTATTCTCAAATGCCTGCAAGTCAAAATACATTTTATGCCATCATAGTATATTCTGGACCCCTTCAACTTTAACACTGTGATAATAAGATCCCCCTCACACCCCACCCCCCAAAAAAGCTGGTAGATTGACTATCTGAGGTTAAGCCTGTTGTAGTTATGACTTTATTTTGCAGAACCCAAAACTCAGTCTGTTTTGGATCATGTAATTCAGAGTTGCTAAATAGGTCTTACAGGTGTTTTGTTTTGTTTTGTTTTGTTTGGCAGGGGTAAGGACCAAACTCGGGGCCTTGTGCATGCTAGGCAAGCGCTCTGCCACTGAGCTAAATCCCCAACCCCTTGTTTTGTTTTTTAAAGAGTGAGAGAATCAGTTTTATTTATTTTTTTCATCTGGTCTTTGTTTCTCTGACACATAGTTGTGTATGTGGTGCTGGGTTTTGAACCTGGGTCCTCACGCATGCCAGGCAAGTGCTCCAACAACTGAGCCACCACCTCTCCAGCCCAAGATCTGATTTCTTAGTCTTGTCTGTCTTTTGGGATTTTAATTTCAACTTGCAGTAGTAGTTGGGGCAACATTCCAAGCAAGAACCTTGCTATGATGGAACCATTTAAACAGTGATCATGGCCTGGAAAGTAGAGTGTGATGGTTGACTGAGGTAACTAGGTTGGGCTGTGGAGTCAGTTTTATTGCAGGAGGAGACCGATTGAGTATGAGCACTACAGAACAGACGGAAGAACGGAAGAAACTGTTGCGTAGACCGCCAGTAGTTTAGCCAGGAAATCCTAAAAAATAATAGGGATTCATGCCTTATTAGTATGTTACTGTCTTCTAAGTAAATCAGATTCCTAGCTCTAAAGCCTGCTTAGACCTAATATAATATCTTCTTTATTCTCGGTTACAAACCTGTAAACTTATCTTAGGTTATAAGGTGAATTCAACCCTTCAGTGTCATCATAGATATTTGTAATGAACGTAGGCATTTAAATTACATGATTCAGAACCACTTTGAGGTGATCTCCAGGGAATATCAGTTGTTTCATGTATAATTTCTGAAAGCTTCCATATCTTCCAGCTGTGCACTTACGAGTCATGTGAAGGATCATTCATGTACATGAGTGGTGTAGACTCATACCCCTGGATTCAAAGAGAGGAGGGAGGAAGGGAGCTTTGCCACTGAGCAATCTCAATAAGTGGCCCTGCTCTCTGGCCTGGAACTTGGGATCCTCTGTTTTAGCCTCCTAAGTTGCTGAGATTATAGGAATTTGCCACCCTGCCTGGCTAAATTTTAATGTTTAACATAGTTTAGTCTTTTATTTTGATGGTTTTAAACTCTGTTCTTACTCATTTTTTCTCTATAATTTTATTTTAATACCTTATTCATTGTGTAGTTCAATTGTATATGAAGATGTGCTCTAAATGGGTAATAATTAGAAGTAGTTTATTTCAGCCTCATTTATTGAATATGTTTTTGTCATTTTGTTTCAGAAAACTGACTCACTCTTGTATTAAACTTTTATATATAATTATTGACTGTTTAATAGTTTTTAATGCCTTCTAAGGATAGACTTCATTTTTTCCTGATATTCTTTTATAATTTTATTTGTCTGAATTTTAGTCTTTTGTTTCAAAAAAGGATTCCTATTGAACAATCACTAGGCACCAAGAGTCATTACTATTTGATTGAGTTTTCTCAGTTTACTTCTTCATTTAACCAGTTCTTTTAAAATTTTCAGTAGAGGGCTCGAGCCATGGCTCAATGGTAGAGCACTTGCCTGGGAAACTCAAGGACCTGGGTTCGATACTCAGCACCAAATACACAACTGGGTGTTGGAAAAACAGAATCCAGATAAAAAAAATAAAATTAATTAAAAATTTTTTTCAGTAGATTATCTTAATAAAAGTCCTGTATAATCAAAACTTTGTTCTGAATATTTTGTGAATGCTTTTTGCTATTGCAAGAAAAATCTACTTTTCTTTTTGGTTTCTTGTTAGTTAACGCTGGTAAGAATTTAATAGAACAGAGTACTTAAGAGTATATTTAGGGGGGCTGGAGCATTGGCTCAGCAGTTAAAGTACTTGCCGGGCATGCTCGAGTATGCAGGTTCAAACTCCAGCACCACATACACAACGAAATGTCGGAGCAACAAAAGCCACATGAAAAAGAGTGTTCAGAACTAAATTTGAGATTCTTAAGGTAGATCTTTGATTTGGGTAAAGACACTCTTTTATTTATTTATTTTTTTTAAAGAGGGAGTTAGTTAATTTTATATTTTTTTCATCTGGTGTTTGTTCAACACTTGGTTGTAATGTTTAGGGAAGATAGAAGTGAAAATGAATACTACTGTTGGGGTCATATGCATCATTAATACTGAATCTACTTCATATGATTAATTTTTGTACTTCTCAAACTCTGAGCTCCTAATAATAGAACATTATATCTCTTAATAGGTACTCTTTAATAGTTGTGATTGAGCAATGTAAAGATAGTGAACCATTCTACTAAAAACATTAAACAAAATTTTTTCCTCTTTTTTTGTTTTAAAAGAAAGAGGGCACAGAGAGAGAGAGAAAGAAAGAGAGAAGCAATCTTTATTTAGTTGTGACTTTCATTCCTAGAATACATCGTTGTCTGTCTTTTGGTGCTGGGGTTTGAACTTGCGTACTCACGCATGCCAGGCAAGCGCTGTAACCGCTAAGCCACCACTCCAGCCCCTAGACAGATTTATTTATTTATTTATTTATTTATTTATTTATTTATTTATTTTTAAAGAGAGAGGGACAGTGAGAGAGACAGAGAAAGAGAGAAACAACTTTATTTAGTTTTTCACATGGCCTTAGTTGCTCAAACACTCAGTTGTGTACGTGGTGCTGGGGTTTGAACCCGGGTCCTTGTGCTTGCCAGGCAAGCGCCAAAACCGCTGAGCCACCGCTCCAGCTCCCTAGACAGATTTAAACAGAAGAAAATATATGCCTCATGATTTCTGTCTTTACCCATTGTTTATATAGTTTAGCTACTCTTTATTTATAGGTGGAAAATCATGAATTCCTTGTAAAACCTTCATTTGATCCTAATCTGAGTGAATTAAGAGAAGTAATGGATGACTTGGAAAAGAAGATGCAGTCCACACTAATAAATGCAGCCAGAGATCTCGGTAAGAATAGGTCACTGGAAGTTCAAATGATTCTTCCCCCCACCCCCCTTGGTACTGGGGCTTTAACCCAGAGGCACTTAACCACTGAGCTACATCCCCAGCCCTTTTTATATTTTATTTTATGATATGGTCTCGCTAAGTTGCCCAGGCTAGCTTCCAACTTGCTATCCTCCTGTCTCAGCCCTGCCAAGTAACTGGGATTACAGGCACATACTATTGCTCGTTGCAGTATATCTTCACTTTAATTATACCCTAATTATTTCCAAAGAAATGGTTTGGTTAAGAAAAGAATTCTCATATGCCCACAGCATCTGATACAGTGTGTGCTGCTTGATGCCTATGCTCTGCAGCCTTTGAGGTTTTACCTTGAAAGCATCTTCCATCAAAAGCTAGCACTTTAAAGGATTTTAAGAATTTTTATAGACATCCATATTTCATGTAGTGTTTTGTTTTTTGTTGTTGTTACCACCAGGGATTGAACCCAGGGACACTCAACCACTGATCCACATTCTTTATTTTTTATTTTGAGTCAGGGTCTTGTAAGTTGCTGGGACTAGTTTATGTTTTTTCTTTGGCAGGGGAGGGCAAGGGTACCAGGGATTAAACCCAGAGATGCTTAACCACTGAATCACATCCCCAGCCTATTTTTAATTTTGAGGCAGAGTCTCGCTAAGTTGCTGAAGGCTGGCTTTGAGCTTGCGATCCTCCTGGTTTGGGACTGGTTTTGAATTTGTAATCATCCTTCCTCAACCTCTTGAGCTGCTGGGATTATAAGCATGTGGCATCATGTAGTGTTTTTTTTTTGTTGTTTGTTTGTTTGTTTGTTTGTTTTTAAAGAGAGAGTAACAGTAAGAAAGAGAAAGAATCAATTTTATTTAGGTTTTCATGTGGCTTTGGTTGCTCCAACATTTCATTGTGTACATGGTGCTGGGGTTCGAACCCATGACCTCATGCATGCCAGGCAAGCGCTGTAACCACTAAGCCACTATTCCAGCCCCCCATCATGTAACTTTTTGAGTGAGGTGAAATTTGTATCTTTTCCAGTATTATTAATACTAATAATTTCCAGTATGCTATCACACAATAAAAATGTGCATTTGGGGCTGGAGCGGTGGCTCAGGGGTTTTGGCGCTTGCCTGGCAAGCATGAGGACCCGGGTTCAAACCCCTGCACCATGTACACAACTGAGTGTTGGAGCAACTAAGGCCATGTGGAAAACTCAATAAAGTTGTTCCTCTCTTTCTCTGTCTCTCTCACTGTCCCTCTCTCTTAAAAAAAAAAAAAAGTGCATTTGGCTATTTAGATTCAATTATTTTTAAATATTTACACTGAAAATGTCTATAGGTATTTAAAACATACTATTCTTTTCTTTCTGATCTGTAAGGATTGGAGCCTGGCAAACAGATAAAATTGGATTCCAGCGCACAGTTTGGATATTACTTTCGTGTAACCTGTAAGGAAGAAAAGGTCCTTCGTAATAATAAAAACTTTAGTACAGTAGATATCCAGAAGAACGGTGTTAAGTTTACTAACAGGTTTGTAAGTCTGTATTATATTTCTGAGCCTTCAGTACTTGCATAAATTCTCTGATGAAATGTGAATATTCTATGATACGAGGTTTTACCTTAGTTATTATTGTTCATTGGTATAAAGCATTAAGGTAAGAGTCAAGTTTTACCTTCTTCCAAGAGGCTATTCAAATGTTCCAACATCATTTGTTAAATAATCCTCTCCTTCATTGGCTGAAGTGGAACTTTGGGTCTATTTAATACTATTTTTTTCTCTTAACTGTCTCACTATTCTTTTTTTTTTTTTTTTTTAAGAGATAGCCACTGTGTGGGAGCAGAGATACTGTTTTTGTTTGTTTGTTTTAAAGAGAGAGGGACAGTGAGAGAGAAAGAGAGAAACAACTTCATTTAGTTTTTCACATGGCCTTCATTGCTCCAACACTTAGTTGTGTACATGGTGCTGGGGTTTGAACCCGGTCCTCGTGCTTGCCAGGCAAGTGCCGAAACCACTGAGCCACTGCTCCAGCCCTCACCATTCTTTTTTAAAGAAGAGTGAGAGAGAATCAATTTTATTTAGTTTTTCATGTGGCTTTCATTGCTCTGACACTTCATCGTGCATGTGGTGTCGGGGTTTGAACCTGCATCCCTGCTCATGCCAGGCAAGTGCTGTAACTGCTGAGCCACTGCTCCAGCCCCTCACAATTCTTTTGTCAGTACGAAATAGTTTGAATTACTTATTTTATATTGTTTTCATATCCATTAGGGCGACTTCCCTCTAGTAAATGTTTTAGTTTTTTTCCATCTGGTATTTTTTCTTTTCTTTTTTTTTTTTTTTTTAAAGAGAGAAACAACTTTATTTAGTTTTTCACATGGCCTTAGTTGCTCAAACACTCAGTTGTGTACGTGGTGCTGGGGTTTGAACCCGGGTCCTCGTGCTTGCCAGGCAAGCGCCGAAACCGCAGAGCCACCGCTCCAGCCCCATCATCTGGTATTTTTTCTAAGAAAGCTTTATATCATTTATCAAATTAAAAAATTCTTCTGGTATTTCAATTGAATATAGAATTTAGTTAATAGAGCTCAATCTTCACAAGGCCATTCACTAAATTACAGCTTTTTTTTTTTTATCATGTTCCATGTTGAAAAAATTCTTTACCAGTTTTTTTTCTGCCTTTTCCCTTAACTAATTTCAGGAAATTCTCAGTGCAAATCATTCACAGAAGAAAAAAATATATTAAGAAATCTGTGACTTACAGGATATGCTTTTGCCCACTTATTTGACAAATCATTTTGTTTGTCTGTTATGTTCAGACATTATTCTAGGTGCTTAGACACCCCAAATAATGAAAATAATGTATTTAGTTTATTCCTCATAACACCTTTCTGAAATAGATGAACAGGTGTATTTCTTTCATACATTTCAGTTCCCCCAGGTCAGATGGCTAATATTAGTGGATATTGAAACTTGAATCTTCTGTTGCTGAATCTAGTTGTATTGTTTTTCCAGCACACTATATCCCTCCTGGTTCAACCAGTATGTATTTTTTTTTAGCTTACATAAGACTTTTGGTGTCATGATCATCTTTAGTTCACCCATGGGTCAGTTATTACATATAAAAGAAATTAAACTGGATGGCCATGTGATAACAAAAGTCATGAAGGACTTTTTCACTCATAAGAAGTAGAAGAATTTTATGAGTAATTGAATCCTTCCTGTGTGTCCAACTCTCTGATCATTCATTTTGCTTTAAAGCTTCTGATGTGTATCTGCCATTCAGAGTGGAATCTAAAAAGTCTTCATTATATCCTGTACGACCTCATCCTTGCTTTTCTGTCTTGCAGCTCATTTCCTCCCATGATGGTTCTGTTTTTATAAGTTTGCCTCTTGCTTTTCTTAATCTTTTACATTTGCCCTTTTTGTAGCACTTGTGTGTGTGTTCCTGCTTGCCTGTGTACTTGAGCTATATTCATCTATGCCGTTAACCAAGTTCACAGTCACTGCCTTGGCTGCATGTTCCCCTTCCACTTCAGATACTTACCTTCCCCCCTTTCTTCTCTCTGCTATGTCCCTGCTTTTGGTTAATCTTAATTTCATGCTCTGTCTTTGATGCCAGTATTTTTCTTCTGCTCATCGTTCTTCATTTTTATTATTTTAACCTCTAATTTTCAAATTCATATTTTTTAATTACTCAGTGTTTAGTTTGTGCAGTTTTTTTGAGAGCGAGGACAGTGAGAGAGAGAAAAAATCAATTTTATTTAGTTTTTCATATGGCGTTTGTTGCTCTGACACTTGGTTTGTATGTGGTGCTGGGGTTCAAACCTGTGTCCCTGCACATGCCAGGCAAGCACTATAACCACTGAGCCACCACTCCAGCCTCTCAAAGCATTTCCTGTTAAAACTCTTTGTAGCAAAAGATAGATACAGTAATGAGAAGAAACGTGTGTGTATGTTTTTAAATGGGGCATGGCCTCCAACCTAAACATGGATTCCATTTAAATGTTTTATAAAAGGTAACAGATCAGAATTTTAATCAAGGGAATAATTATTATAGCAAGAACTGTGCCAGCGTGCTATTCCAAACAGCAGAAGAGAACAACATAAATAATTCCATCCACATCTGCACCTATGAGTTACCCATTTTCTACTTGTATTTTGTTTTCATCATCACTGTTTTGATATTTCATACAACAAATACTCTGGATACATTTTGTATGATGCACATTATTTCTAGTAAATGTTTTGATATTTCTAATGATACTTTTATCTTGATTTGCAGTAAGTTGTCCTCTTTAAATGAAGAATATACTAAAAATAAAGGTGAATATGAAGAGGCCCAAGATGCCATTGTCAAAGAAATTGTCAATATTTCTTCAGGTAAATTTAATAGAACCTTTATATTAAATGTTCTGAATATGACCTGGTGTTTGATAATATAAAAGAATCTGGATGTAAAAAGAGGAATGGAAGGATCTGTTCTACATTAAAGGAGATATAAAGAGATAGCACATCCAAATGTAGTAGATAGTCATTTACTGGATCCAAGATTAGGGGTTAGAGTTGGGGAATAGCTTTAGAGGACACTAGTGGAATGAATTAGGAAGGTTTAATATGAGAATCTGGCATCAGTAGCTGTTTCTTGGATGGATATATTAATGGCATTATGAGTAAGTAGGAAGATGTCCTTGTTCTCAGGATATAATGCTGAATTATTTGAGGGTAAAGGTCTTTTTTTTTTTTTTTAAATTATGTGAATATATAATTTTGTAAATTGGGCTGGGTGCAGTGGCATCTGTCTGTCTACCAGCTACTTGAAGGACTGAGGCAGGAGGATCCTCAGCTGGAGGCCAGCCTGGACAACTTAAAGACACCATGTCTGAAATAAAAAGTACAAAGGGCAGAGGTGTGCAAATGCTAGTCAGGTGTTCTACCATTGAGCTGTAACCTCAGCCTTTTTTTGTGTTGTGTTTTGTTTGTTTTTTGGTGGGCCAGTGTCTCAGTAAGTGGCTCAAGTTGGCCTCACAATTGGAATCCTCCTCCCTCAACCCCACTAATCACTAGAATTACAGATGTGTGCCACTGTGCCCAAGGTTCAGGCTCTTTTTTTTTTTTTAATTAGATGAATATGGAGTTACAATTGAGGGGTAAACACTGTCAAACAATCAAGAACCAATGTATATATACATAGGTACCCAAGGCTAATGTTAGGCTCTGTTTTTTTTTTTTTTTAAAGTGGGGAAGTATATAACAACATTTTTACCCTATACTGAGTTTGGGTGTTCCTTTCAAATTTCATTATAGCAAAGTTTTGTTGTTTAGATTTTTTTGTTTTTAAAGAAAGGGAGAGAAAAAAAGAAAATCAACTTTATTTAGTTTTTCGTCTGGTTTTCATTACTCCAACACTTGGTTTTTGTGTTTGTGGTACTGGGGTTTGAACCCAGGTCCTCACACATGCCAGGCCAGCATGATACCACTGAGCCACCATTCCAGCCCCCAAACTTTTGTTTTTAAAAAGTATATTGAGGGCTGGAGTGGTGGCTCAGCGGTTACAGTGCTTGCCTGGCATGCACAGGGACATTGGTTCAAACCCCAGCACCATGTACACAGTGAAGTGTCAGAGCAATGCAAGCCACATGAAAAACTAAATGGAATTGATTCTGTCTCCCTCTCTCTTTAAAAAAAAAAAAAAAAGTAGGAGCCAGGTGAGGTGTTGCATGTCTGTAATCCCAGTGGCTTGGGAGGCCAGGCAGGAGAATCACAGGTTCAAAGCTATTTCATGTTCCTGTATATATTTTCTGTTTTTATTTTTATATAGGATATGTAGAACCAATGCAGACACTAAATGATGTGTTAGCTCAGCTGGATGCTGTTGTCAGCTTTGCTCATGTGTCAAATGGAGCACCTGTTCCATATGTGCGACCAGTCATTTTGGAGAAAGGACAAGGACGAATTATATTGAAAGCATCCAGACATGCTTGTGTTGAAATTCAAGATGAAGTCGCATTTATTCCTAATGATGTACATTTTGAAAAAGATAAGCAGATGTTCCACATCATTACTGGTAAAAAAAAAAATAGTTTATGAACTTTGGGGTAACTTTTCTGCTTTACATTGGAATACAAATGTGTTTTAAATTAATGAAGACAATCTAACCCTTGACAATAGAAAAAGAACATGTTCATTCTGGTTAGTAATATTCCACATTTGGGTTAAGGGGAAGTTTTGGAAGGAGAGATTAAAGCTTACATGAGAATATCATATCTATTCCAGGGGTTTGTGTCTTTTAAAAACCAACAGCACTCTCAAAGCTTTCATTTGAGCCAGTACTTTTAGTAGTTGAGGTCATTGAAGAACAGACAGAATTTGGCAGCTAGAAGAACCTCAGCTTAGGATAGCAGTTCTTTGAAGAAATGACACTGTATTCATGTGAAACACAAAAAAGTTCTGAATATGTCTAATGTGAGGTGTTTTGAGACTTTTTTTTTTTTTTTTTAAAGAGAGAGCTTAACAAGGTTCTCGGAAACAAAAAAGGGAAGTAGGAGTCAGGACAGATATATTTGGGAAACAGTTATGATTGTATTTTATTTCCCCAAATGTGGTTTTTTTGTTTTTTGTTTTTCCCAGGGCTGAGGACTGAACTCAGGGCCTTGCGCATGCTAGGCAAGCGCTCTGCCACTGAGCTAAATCCCCAACCCCAACCCAAATATGTTTTTATGTTGTGTGCTTAATCTAACCCTAGCAAATAATTTGCATATTTGCCAAAAGAGGAGCCATATCTTAAAGCTTTAGGGTGAATTTTAAGTGATTTGAAGAATTTCACTAGTAACCTTATTTATTTATTAACAGTCCTTGCCGTTCCATTCACTAGCAGTCTCATTTATTATTGCTTATGAGTAATGATGTTGAATATTCAGTTAGGTCTGGACTGCTTATCTATAAATCATTAACCTGCAGGCATCTCTGTGTGCAACAGGGAAATGTATATATGGTCTTTGTAGACCATAGTCAAATTATAGGTAAGGTATAATTTTCATGCTCTTCATGGTGAAGGACCCGGTGTTTTTCTGAAGAAATTATAATTACATTGCTTTAAGGGACAGTATGGGCAGTGACTTTGCCATGTCTTTTCTTTCTTTCTTTCTTTCTTTCTTTCTTTCTTTCTTTCTTTCTTTCTTTTCTTAATAGAGAAAGGGACAGTGAGAGAATAAATTTTTTTTTTTTAAGTTTTCCATGTGGGTTTTGTTGCTTCGACTCTTAATTGTGTCTGTGGTGCTGGGGTTTGAATCTGCGTACTTGTACATGCCAGACAAGCCCTGTAACTGCTGAGCCACTGCTCCAGCCCCTTGCCCATGTCTTTGAGTGGCCTGTGGTTTTGCTTGTAATTTGCCATGTGACTTAAATGATTAAGTATCAGTATAAAGTTTAGGATTAGCAGTCAACTTATTAACAGAAAGAAATTAATAGTCTTGCTTTTTGGTATAATTTTTTATAGGTCCCAATATGGGAGGTAAATCAACATATATTCGCCAAACTGGGGTGGTAGTACTCATGGCCCAAATTGGGTGTTTTGTACCATGTGAATCAGCAGAAGTGTCCATTGTGGACTGCATCTTGGCTCGGGTGGGAGCCGGTGACAGTCAGTTAAAAGGAGTCTCCACATTCATGGCTGAAATGTTGGAAACTGCTTCCATCCTCAGGTAAATGCTTGTTCTAGTTCCCTGAAAGTGGAAATGTACTTCTCTTAAGAAGTACATTTACGGAGTCATCCATAAAACATCTAAGAACATTTATTACAGTCTAATGGTTGTTTTCCTAAAAACTTTATATACTTTGCATTCTCCTAACAGGGTATTTGGAGCTGGGCACTGTTCGTTTGTGCCTCTCATCCCATGTTCTAGAGAGGCCAAGGTGGGAGGATCATTTGAACCTAGGAAGTTGCTTTTCGGTTTTTTTTGTTTTTTGTCTTTTTTTTTAATTTGTTAAATATGGACTTACAGTTAGAGAGTCATCAAATAATCAAGAACAAATGTATATTCACAGAGCAAGCCAAGGCTGATGCCATTCCATGGTTTCCACTTTGGGTTCCCCATGGTTCCATGTTTCCCCCTATTAAGCCCCCATGTTAAATGGACTTCTCATGGAAGTCAGAGGTTTCCTTCTGGGTTGATTCCCCCATACTCCCTCCCTCTAGTCTCCTTGATATCCTTTCTATTCCCTCCCCCCCTCAATGCCCCTCTTCCCACGTCTCCCAGCATCCTGGGCCTGGTTCCCCCTGTTTGTGTAAAAATTCATACATGTTAAGGTTATTATTAGCTTAGCTATCTATCATACTGTATCCGGTTGTAGTCTAGCTTTCACAAATGAGAGAAAACATTCGTCCCTTGAGTCTCTGAGTTTGGGATATTTCACTTAGTATAATTTTTCCATCTCCATCCATTTGACTGCAAATGCCATAATATCGTTTTCTCTAATAGCCGAGTAGAATTCCATTGTGTGTGTGTGTGTGTGTGTGTGTGTATACACACACAAAGTTTTTGAATCCACTCATCAAGTGAGTCTGTGTTGGTTCCACAATCTAGCTATTGTAAATTGAACTGCTATAAACATTGATGAAGCTGTATCTCTATAATATGCAGATTCTAACTTTTGGGAAAATACCCAGGAGTGGGATAGCTGGGTCATAAGGCGGTTCCAGCTCTAATTTTTTGAGGATTCTCCACACTGCTTTCCAGAGTGGCTGTACCAGTTTGCAGTACCAGCACCGTGACAGTGTTCCTCTTTTTCCACAGCCCCTCCAGCATCTGTCATTGTTTGTATTCTTCATTTTTGCCACTCTGACAGGAGTAAGGTGGAATCTCAGTGAGTTTTGATTTGCATTTCTCTGATTGCTACTGGTGTAGAGCATTTTTCTCATATGTTTATGGGCTTTTTGGACTTTCTCCATTGAGAAGTTTCTTTTTAGTTCCGTAGCCCATTTATTGATTGAATTATTTATGGTTTTGGTGTTTAGTTTATTCTGGATATTAGCCCTCTTTCCAAGGTGTAGCAGGCGAAGATTTTCTCCCATTCTGTAGGTTCTCTCTTGACCTTTAGGTGTGCAAGACCTTTTTAGTTTAATTGGATCCCATTCATTCATTCTTAACTTTACTGCTTGTGCCATGGGAGTGTTGTTAAGGAAGGCGGTGCTGACCCCTATGTCATGTAGTGTTGATCCTACTTCTTTTTCAAGCAATTGTAACGTGGATGGTTTAATATCCAGATCTTTGAACCATTTTGATTTAATTTTTGTGCAGGGTGAAAGGTAAGGATCCAATTTCAGTTGTCTACATATGGCTGTCCAATTTGTCCAACACCATTTGTTGAATAGGCTTTCTTCCGCACTATGCTTTTGCCCCCTTTATCAAATATCAGATTGTTAAAGGTACGAAGATTCATATCAGAATCCTCTATTCTATTCCATTGGTCTTCATTCCTGTTTTGATACCAGTACCATGCTGTTTTTGTTATTATAGCCCAATAGTATAATTTCAGGTCAGGAATTGAGATACCACCTGCTTCCTCCTTCTTGCTGAGTAATGTTTTGGCTATTCTGGGTCTTCTTTTATTCCATACAAACTTGAGAATTGCTTTTTCAATATTCGTGAAGAATGACATTGAACCTAGGAAGTTTTGAGATCAACTTGGACAACACACTAGACCCTGTCTCAGGCCGAGGGTGGCCTCAAACTTGTGATTCTCCTGCCTTAGTCTCCTCCTGTTTAGCTAGGATTACAGGCATGTACCATCACGTCTGGCAAAGCTTTGATTAATTTTAAAGTTGTTTCCTTACAGTTTCTGCTAGTAGCCCCGTCTTATGAATCACCCTGCCTACCATGCTTTTGTTTCCATTGTTTCAACTTCCTGGAATGGTCCTTCTTGCCCTTACCCAAGTCCTTTCCAATCCTTAAGGCCCTAACAATGGAAATTCTACTTCTGATGATTTTGATTGTCATATGAGACTAAGGTCATAGGTATTCTCTGAACTACTACTCTTTGATATGCCTATGATTTGTTAGCTTTTTGTTTTAGAGGTTACTGAAATCCTTGGTCTTTATTTCACTTTCCTTGAAGTCAGGGACTTTGCTTTCTGTTTCTTGGCATCTCCTAAAATACTTTCCCTGTATTAGGTTCTTAGTAAATTATATGTTGATATAACTTCTAGGAGGATATGTTGTTTGTGAGGAATTATAAAAGGAATACAAATGTTTGGTATAGTAATTAGATTAATATTCCTAACTTTAAAGTTAGAAATAACTGGCAATGTACAGAAAAAAGAAATAAATAACCACTGAGCACTTAAAGGCTGGCATTGACTATTTTAAAAAGAAAAATTTCCCTCTCACATTTGGTTAAGCATAGAAAAGAATAGTAATATCTGGTATTGATGGGGCTGTGCACACAGTTGAGATGACCACCAGCACTGTATGTGAGTGTCCATGTCACCAATTGCTGCTGCCATCTTTGTTTTATTTTTAAAAAATCTTGGGTCATTTAGCTGGGTGTTACGGCACACACCTGTAATTCCAACAGTTTAGAAAATCGTGAGCTCCAAGGCCAGCCTAGTCAATTTAGACCCTGACTCAAAAGAAAAAAAGGGGTAGGTTGGGAATTTAGCTCAGTGGCAGAGTGGACCTAGATTCAGTGCCCAGTATGACACAAAACAATCTTGGGTGCTTTGATTAATGTGAAGTGAATGTTTTATTTAAAAATTCTTTGATTACAACTGGTTTGGTAACTTTAAAAGTATTTCTTCACCATATGTTTCTTCTTCCATTATTGTCCATGCCTGTTTTTCTATTGAAGTTTTAGTGCTTTTTGTTGACATTTGTTGAATTTTTTAATACATTAAGGTAATTAATCTGTTATGTTAGTGCTATATTTTCCCCAGTGTATTAATTTAATTTTGCTTTTGTTTTGTATTATCAAATTCTATGCCATGACAAATTTTCATGTGTTTCATGTGTGTTTCAGGTCTGCAACCAAAGATTCCTTAATAATCATAGATGAATTGGGAAGAGGAACCTCTACCTATGATGGATTTGGTCTAGCGTGGGCTATATCTGAATACATTGCAACAAAGATTGGTGCTTTTTGCATGTTTGCAACCCATTTTCATGAACTTACTGCCTTGGCCAATCAGATACCAACTGTTAATAACCTACATGTCACAGCACTAACCACTGAAGATACCTTAACAATGCTTTATCAGGTGAAGAAAGGTGAGTTTGGGAGTTGGAGCGGTGGCTCTGTGGTTAAAGTGCTTGCCTTGCAAGCCCACAAAGACCTAGGTTCAAACCCCAGCACCATGTACACAGCTAAATGTCAGAGAAATGAAGGCCAGATGAGAGAATAAATAAAAATTGATTCTATCTCTATCTCTCCCTCTTAAAAAAAAAAAAAAAAAAAGAGGGAAGTATGTACCACTGATGCGCCTTAAATTCAGAATGTGAAAAGGAGAGCTTCATTTGAAATCATTAGTAGATTGCCTTATTTTTTGTAAGTAGCAGTCATTGATGTTTTGTAGAATACATTTATTTCTAACTTTCTAGTCTCGGAGGCAGGAACATTGTACATTATCTATATTTCTGTATCTTGAAGTAAGACCTCTTACTCCAAACACAGAAAGAATAATCTATTATACTCTCAAACACCACTACAGAGAGACTCACCTGCCTCCATAGCAGTGTGTTTCTTATCAGATAAGCTACTAGGTAATGACAGTATGCTTTGAAGTTCCAAGACTCTAGTGTTATTGTTTAATCAAATGTTTATTTAATATTTGAATTCCCACCCACCCCCGGAATTGAACCCAGAGCCTTGCACTTGCTAGGTATATGCAGTGTACCACTGAGCTGCATCCCCATCTCACATCCGGTTGTATTTTTAAGGTTTTTGTTGTAGAAACACAGGTTCATTTAAACCCTAGAGGAGGGGCAAATTCTAGATTCCCTAAAATGTTAATGACCTGTGAAATAGCTTCATACTTTAAGAAAAGCTTGGCCTTTGTGGGTCTAGAACCTGTTGAGATCTCTGAATTGATGAGATTAATGTACTTTTACAGCATTTTTGTTTTGTCATACTATATGGGTTGATTACACCCATCAGAAAATTTTTTCACTTGTTCTGATTTCCCATGAACATGTTTTTCAGTGTCGGTTGGATATATTGTTGATCCTTTCATTCTTTGTTAGTTTTGCTTTAATAAGAATAATTATTATATTTTTTTAAAGAGAGAGGGACAGTGAGAGAGACAGAGAAAGAGAGAAACAACTTTATTTAGTTTTTCACATGGCCTTAGTTGCTCCAACACTCAATTGTGTACGTGGTGCTGGGGTTTGAACCCAGGTCCTCGTGCTTGCCAGGCAAGCGCCGAAATCCCTGAGCCACCGCTCCAGCCCCCATAAGAATTATTTTTAGTTACTATAGTTACGTTATTTTTATTGCTGTACTTCTAGAATACAGGTACTTGAGGTGAATCTGGCATTTAGCATGCATTTGTGGTTCTACTTTTTTTTTTTTTTTGTTTTTAAGAGAGAGGGACAGAAAGAATCAGGTTTTATTTAGTTTTTCATGTGGCTTTTGTTACTGGGACACTTTGTTGTGTACATGGTGCTAGGGTTTGAAACCGTGTACTTAGGCATGCCAGGCAAGCACCATAACCACCGAGCCACCACTCCAGCCCCTGTGGTTCTGCTTTTAAATCATTGTGTTTTGTTTTGTTTTACAGTGGGGATTGAACTGAGGGGCACTTTACCATGAACTACATCCCCAGCCATTTTTATTTTTTATTTTGAGGAAGAGCTTGCTAAGTTATTAGGCCCTCACTAAGTTGCTGAGGCTGACCTTGAACTTGTGATCCTCCTACTTCAGCCTCGCATCTCTGGGATTACAGGCACACACCTGAATCCAGCTCCAGAATATTTTTTTAAAGCCAAATATGTATGGAGATACAATATAAGTTCATTCTTCACTGTGAACATGTATCTGATATTTGCTTTTCTTCTTTGCATATTATTTTTAATTCTTTTTTTGCGGGGGAGGGGGTATTGGGGATTTAACCCAGGGGTGCTTTACCACAGAGCCACATCTCTGCCCTTTTTATATTTTATTTTGAGACAGGGTCTCACAAAGTTGCTAAGACTTGTAGTCTTCCTTCCTTAGCCTCCCAAGTCACTGGGATTAGAAGTGTGCACCACTGTGCCCAGCTGCTTCTCTTAGTTGTGTAGAATATCAAGATCCAAAATGCATGGAATAAATAACTTGACTGAAAACTTTTCTGTACAATTGATAGATAATTGAGGCAAAAATAGAAAGTCTGTAGTAATTTTGTAATCAATTGTATTAAATGCTTGAAAAGAATATCTTAATGCAGTTTATTTCCTACAAATGGAAATGAATATAAGCTACCTACTAGGGTAAAAAATTCCATTGTCATTTGTTTCCACTAATTCAGAATCAGAATGAGAGTGTGAAAGAAAGATGAACAACTTTTCCAAGAAAAATACTATAAATTCTTTAATACATCATCCCACTGATTTTCTGGAGTGACTACCTCTGGGTAGATCCTGAGGCTAGGACCATTCACTAGTAAAGAGTCCATATGTCTTGAATTTAATGCTACTGTTAATTAGTGACACATATGTTTCCCTTTTTTTCTTATTGAGTTTTTCCCTCATGAAATGAGAAGACCACAGCAATAGTAGGTTGATTTTTTTTTTTCCTTTCACACTTTGATAGTAGGCCTTTGGGGATTATCTATCAAGCTTTTCCTCTGCTATTTTAATTTTTCCTGCAAATTTGTCAAAGATAAAATGCAGTACTGTGTGCCAGATCATAATTACTTCTCACTAGAAGCTTGATTAAAATTCTTTTATCTAAGTTACTCTGAAACATTTGGCTAATGACGTGAAATAATCCAAAGTTTAGTTTCCTGATGACAAGGTAAGAAGGAGAAATCCATCTACATAAACTGCAGTGTTTTTTTCACCCTCTCCCCTCATACTCTCCTCCCACTTTCTTGTAGGTGTCTGTGATCAGAGTTTTGGGATTCACGTTGCAGAGCTTGCAAATTTCCCTAGGCATGTAATAGAATGTGCCAAACAAAAAGCCCTGGAACTTGAGGAATTTCAGAATATTGGAGCCTCCCAAGGACACGATGAAACAGAGCCAGCAGCAAAGAGGTGCTATCTGGAAAGAGAGGTTTGTCAGTTTTTGTAGTTATTCAGTGATCTCTGTTACATAAACCAAGTTACCAAGGTGACTTAGTTTCTTTCCTGTATTAATGATTCTAGTGTTTACTTTCTGACCTTTTTTTGGAGGGAGACACCCACAGGTTCTCTACTGAGCTGACATCCCCAGTGTTTTTTAAATTCTGGGAAAAGATCTTGCTAAGTTTTCCAGGCTGGTTTTAAATTTGTGATCTTCTTCTCTTGGCCTTCTGAGTTTTGAGGAATATTTTTTTGTTTGTTTTGTTTTTTTGTACTAGGGATTGAACCCAGGGGCACATAACCACTGAGCTATATTCCCAGCCCTTTTATTTTGAGACAGTATCTTTGAAGTTACTTAGGGCCTCCATAAGTTGCTGAGCCTGGCTTTGAAGTTGGCATCCTCAGGCAAGCGCCATTGTGCCCAGCCTCTGATCATTCTTATTGGTGTTCACTTATATTTCTTCATATGGCCAAGCATCCATCTCTGCTATTTTGATTTCTGCATTACACAGATGTGTGTGATGAAAAATGGCATTTTGAGGCTAGAATATAGCTCAGTGGCCTATAATATACTTAACATGGGCAAGGCCTTTGTTTCAATCCCTGTCCAAAAAAAATTCCTTATTTTAAAATTAGGGTTAAAGGAATACTAATCTAGGTTTAATATTTTGTTATTCAAAGGACCTATAGATGTCCAATTAAATTGCATATTTATTTATGTCAGGTAATAGCAAAGTTAAGATGTAATTCCTAATTTCTGCTCTCTGGTTACTTAGACTATAGTTGAGGAGATAAGAATAATGAACATGTTATAGAGTATAAAGTGGTATATGGCAGATGTTCATTAAAGAAAGTAGTTTGTGGGCAGGATGCTTATTCTAAATGAGAAGAATGGAGCTTATTTTGGGCCTTCTCTAAGTAATGGGCCAAATTTAGATGTTAACACAGAAAGGTACAACATGTGGGTTTTTTTTTGTTGTTGTTGTTGTTTTTTTTTTTAAGTTAAAGGCTTGCACACTTGTAATCCCAGCAATTTAGTGAGGTCCTGAGCAACTTAGCGAGACTCAGTCTCAAAATAAAAAGAGCTTGGGATGTGATTCAGTGGTTGAGCACCCATGGGTTCAATCCCTGGTACCAAATAAATACCCAATTATTTGAAGCTTAAAAAAATTTCACTATGTATCATGAAAATATCAAATAAAAAAATTAAGCAGTAAGTAGTTTTATAGAAGCAAAATAAAAGAATCTTAATTAATGCACCTCCTAGTCCTGTAACATTTGTTGCAGCATTCATCATGGCAACTTTTCACCTGGCATAATTTTAGCTTTTACACAGTGAATTTTTTGTTGTTGTTTTTTTACTTGAAGGATGGATGGTTGCCATAATAATAGATGATACATGTGGATTTTTTAGCTTTTATCTGTTGTACTTACACAAGCAGGACAGAGAGGTTATAATTTGCTAATATTTTTAGATAGGAAAGGTTACCATCCTCAACAGGAAGTGGTATTTGTATCAGCATTTTGTTTGAGACAGTTTCACTGGGTTGCCTAGGCTGGCCTGGAACTCTTGGGCTCAAGCCATCCTCCCAGATCTGCCTTCGAAATAGCAGGGAGAACAGGTGTGCAATGCTACTCCCAGCTTGCACAAGCACTGTAATATATCAAACTAGGAGCTCTTGGTGATCTGGGATTACAGAGGTTCTTTTATGAGATCCTTGTTTTCCAGCTAGAGAAAGTCTTGTACTTTTGATATTAATTATAATATATTCAAAAGTTTTAAAGATAGGGGCTTGGATTGTAGCTCAGAGGCAGAGCACTTTCCCAGCACATGTGAGGCACTGGATTTGATCCTTAGCACCACATAAAAATGAATAAATAAAATAAATGTATTTTTAAAAAGTTCTTAGAGCAGAGTAAGGGCTTAATAAATTTTAGGTTTAAGAAAAGTTTTTTGGGGCTGGAGTGGTGGCTCAGCGGTTTCGGTGCTTACCTGGCAAGCACGAGGACCCGGGTTCAAACCCCAGCACCACATACACAACTAAGTGTTGGAGCAACTAAGGCCATGTGAAAAACTAAATAAAAGTTATTTCTCTCTTTCTCTGTCTCTCTCACTGTCCCTCTCTCTTTAAAAAAAAAAAAAAAAGAAAAGTTTTAAAGATAAAGGAGACAAGCATAACTTATTAGTCTAGATTTTTATCTTTATTGAAAAAAGTACACTCCCCTGCCTTTTTTTGTCTATTTTCTGGGGATTCAACCCAGGTTCTCACATATGCCAGGCAAATACACTGAGCTGCATCCCCTGCTCCAACACTTAAAACTTTTTTTTTTTTAAACAGAGAAAGAGAGAATCTTTTTTTTTGTTTGTTTTTTATTTTATTAAGAAATTTATTTGTTGAACAATCAAACATGCTTCTAACAAAACAATATGATATATATTCATATGTATATGAATATATATGAATTCTGAAAATTGGATTTACTCCCAAGAGTGCCCCCCCCAATTACCCACCCTTATCCCTCCCCTCACTTCCTTCCCAATGCATCTCTACTGTGCCTTAGGTTGTATGTCCCTACACCTTTTCAGGATTTAAAACATGAGAATTGACCTCCTTTCTCAATGGCCAGGGTCTAGCTCCAGCCTCCACATATGAGTGAAGACATTTGACCCTTGGTTCTCTGGGTTATGCTGATTTCAATCAGCATAATTTCTTCCATAGCCATTAATTTGTTTACTTTCAAAGGCTGCAGTATCATTGTTTCTAATTGCTGAGTAGAACTCCATGGTATATATGTACCACAGTTTTTGGGTCCATTCATCCAGTGAGGGGCATCTGGGTTGTTTCCATAATTTAGCTATTGTAAATTGAGCTGCTATGAACATTGATTTTGCTGTGTCACTGTAATGTGCTGATTCTAAATCCCCTGGAAAAATACCCAGGAGAGGAA
>PVKS010026231.1:0-28876 GCA_004027875.1 Aplodontia rufa | reverse complement strand
TTTTTTTTTTTTTTTTTTTTGATGATCATACTTGTTTTATTTTTTAAAATTTTTTATTAAGAAATTGATTTATTGTACAATCATAAGTGCGTATAAAGTAACAATATGATATGCATTTATCCCTAAACCAGAATTGCCCCCACATCCCAGTCTCTTGATTCTTCTATATTTTCCCTCATAAGTGACATAAGTTTAGATTGTGAGTTTTCCAGAATTAAATGATTGTATAAATATTATTTGGATTCTCTGGGTGGGGGGTAAAGAGTATGCTACATTGTTCTTTGTCTCCCTAAATCCCTCCCTATACTCCGTCCCCCCCCATTTTTTTTGGTTTTTTTTTCTTTGTGTATTGTAGATGTTAATCTTCTGTCTGAAGAGGAACTAATAAATATTTTCTCCCATTCTATAGGTAGAACCAAGTTCCAAAAGAATTTGTCTTTACTTATTTTCTCCAGTTTCTCTCTTCTCATTCTCTCTTAAACCTATTCCAGTAGGATTTTTATCCCTACCACTTCTATGAAAACAGTTCTTATCAAAGTGTCATTTATAAGTGAATAATAAAAGTAATAATAAAAAAGTGATTTATGGCTACATCTAAAGTTTTACCCTGTAGTCTTGAATGCTGTATTAAATTAAATTCTGGCAAGATTGGTCAAGAAAAACAAGAGGTAAAAAATAACATTAATGCAGATTAGAAAATGTTATAAATAATTTTGATCAGTATTTAAATCAAATTTTTTATGAAATCATTCAGTTATTAGAAGTATATAAATGGCCAGATGTAAAAAGAAATTTCAAATTTGAATAGTTACATGACAGTTAAAAATATTAGTTTAGTAGTTTTAAAAGCCTTTCTTGGGGCTAGAGTGGGTGGCTCAGTGGTTGGTTGGAGTGCTTGCCTGGCCTTTGCGAGGTCCTGGGTTCAAACCCCAGCACCACATATACAACTGAGTGTCAGGGAAACAAAGGTCAGATGAAAAAATAAATAAATAAAATTGATTCTCTCTTTTTCTCTCTCTCACCCTCTCCTTCTTTAAAAATAAATAAATAAAAAGCCTTTGTTTCCCTCAATAAAAAGGTTCAGATGGGTTTTCATCTGAGTTTGGATAAACACTAATTCCAAAGTTACGTAAATTTTTTTCATGAAACCAGAAAAAAGAAATGATCCTAATTTTGTTTTCTGAGGCTTATAAGTAAAGCTGATTACGAAAACTAGTAAGGAGAATGTACCAAAAAGATTGGAATTCATAAGGCAGAGTTGCTTAGAAACAAGACAAGTAGCAATGTGTAAAATAGGTAACATGACTAAATTTGGTTCACTTTAAATATGCAATATTTAATTAACATTGTAAATGTATCCAAAATGTTTACAACCTTAATAGACTAATAGCTTAGTAATACATTGTAGACCCTAACCTCTCTGCTTTAGGGTAGTAAAAGTCTTAGTTAAATTTGGAAATGCCCAGTATGTTATATTATGAAGACAAATTTAGTTTTGACCAGACTACCGTAGGTCGTAGTTCATGACACAGCTATTTTGAACATGGGGTGTCAGATGATCTCTTAGAGCTGGTAAAATATGAGTTGGGTCTTGATGAATATTTTGTCAGAAAGCTGGAGGGAGTGTGTTTGAAGTAGAGGAAATAAGGTATGCTAAAGCATAGCTGTGGCATGTTGGAATGATAATCAAAATACACCTAGAGTAAAGTAAGGATATTTTGAAATGGCAAGATGAGACTGGGGATTTGTGCCAAATTATGGAGAGTTTGCCTTGCTTCTTTTCAAATTGGAACTTGCCAACCCAGTGACAGTTACAAAGCCAGTCAAAAATTTGAGTATTGCACTTATTTGATTGGTTATATTTAATGTATTATCTCTAGAAATACTCTGTATGTAACTTGTTTCCATGCTTTTGCATACGTACTTTACTTGAAGTTAGATGCTTCTATTGATACCTTAAAAATGTGAGAATCTGGATTTATGACTGAGCCACTTAATATAATTACTAATTTCCTCTTGTGATCTATCCTACACTTTTAAAGTTATTTGTTTTAAAGATATTAGCCTACACTTATGGCTAATATTCTTCACCAAGCTGTTGCCTAAGAACTTTCCAGAGAAATATGTGATAGAGGTCTCATTAATTTTATTTGTTCTGGGGCTGGAGTGGTGGCTCAGAAGTTACATTGCTTCCCTGGCTTGCGCAAGTATGGAGGTTCGAGCCCCAGCACCACATACACAACTAAGTATCAGAGAAAACAAAAAAAACCTAAACAAAATTCATTCTCTTTCTCTCTTTCACTGCCCCTCTCTCTTTAAAAAAGAAATTTATTTGTTCTGCCATTCTTTTTTGCATTATATGTGATAAAAGCATATTTTAATACTTGTCTTAAAGAGATACTTGTGATTTTATTGGAATTTTTAAATTGAGTTGTTTAGTTTTTTCCCCTCCAAGAGAATTCTTTGAAATTAATTTGCATTGATTGCTAGGACAAGGCAATAAGTTTGCTACTCTAAATTTGTGAATTTTAAACTTAAATTTATAAACATATCCATTCTTAATATATTCCTTCTAACCCTCTGAAAATGTTTTAATTTTCTTTATTATGCATGTTTTTAAGGTGTGACTGCACAGAAAAGTTACAGAACAAATTTGATTTTTTGCGCTCACAGCTGAATGATATTTCATCATTTAAGAATATATACAGATATGCCTTTGATTTTGCAAGGGTAGGTACAGTTTTCATGTGTTTAGTCATTGTAATTGTTTTTTCATCTTAAGACCATACTTAGGAAAAATTTTTCACTCATATTTTAGGATAAAGATCAGAGAAGCCTTGATATTGATACTGCTAAATCTATGTTAGCTCTTCTGCTTGGGAGGACATGGCCACTGTTTTCAGTATTTTACCAGTACCTGGAGGTATGCATTTTTAAAAACATTTTGATGATATTATCTCAAAACTTAATCTAATCAAAAATACGGGGGGGAAATGAAGTTTTAACCTTTATACTTTTAAACATTCTTGAGTATTGAAAAAATTGTTTTAAAATGTGTACATTTCTGTTTCCATATTTAGACATGAGTTCATGTGATTTGATATAGTCTATACATAAGATATTTGGGGGTTTAGGGGACTAACTTTGTGGTAGAATGTGTGCTGAGCGTGCGTTATGCCCTGGATTTAGTACTAGCATTACATTAAAAGTGAAACCTCAGGGCTGGAGCAGTGGCTCGGCGGTTACAGTGCTTGCCCGGCATGCACATGTACATGGGTTCAAACCCAGCACCCATGTACACAACTGAGTGTCTGAACAACGAAGGCCACGTGAAAAACTCAATAAAAATTGATTCTCTCTCTCACTGTCCTCTCTTTAAAAAAAAAAACAAACAAAAAAAAATGAAACCTCCAAGAAATGTATTTTTTAATATTTTTTTTAAGAGAGAAGGACAGTGAGAGAGAAAGAGAGAGAGAATCAATTTTTATTGAGTTTTTCACATGACTTTAGTTGCTCTGACACTTAGTTGTGTACGTGGTTGCTGGGGTTTGAACCCGTGCACTTGTGCATGCTGGGCAAGCACCATAATCGCTGAG
Organism: Aplodontia rufa; assembly: GCA_004027875.1. Classification (NCBI taxonomy): domain Eukaryota; kingdom Metazoa; phylum Chordata; class Mammalia; order Rodentia; family Aplodontiidae; genus Aplodontia; species Aplodontia rufa. Next base: position 25,280 of record PVKS010026231.1, on the reverse strand, counting down.
CCACTGCTCCAGCCCCCAAGAAATGTATTTTAGCAGAGACATTTTTCATTCAAAGTTAGTTTCTTGGGTTTTGGCAAGAAAAAGTAGATGCCAGTAAACAAATCTCAAGCACATTTAAGTAAAAATTCTTTTAAGAAGGGGTATCATACCTCCATTAGCAGCAGTGGTTCTCAGAAGATACTGTCCTTTTTGTATTGCTTTGTTTAATTTTACATCTTTTTCATAGACCCCTTTTTCCTCTCTTTTGCACAAAGATTGAATGCAGGACTTCCCACGTAATAGGCAAATGCTCAACCACTGAGCTATATCCTCAGCCGCCATTCCCCCTCTTTTTTTTTTTTTTTTTTTTTTTTTTCTTAGAAAGGATCTCACTAAGGTACCCAGGCTGCCTTGAATTTGTGATTATATGGGTACATTACCATGTCCAGCTTTTGTGCTTTTTAATTTTTTTCTTGGTATAGCTCTTGCCATTTCTTAAATAAATAGGTTTTCTTTGCGGAATAATTTCTCATAAAGCTCAGATTATCACAGCAAGTTGTCTGAAATAGTTTTGTGTAAAGGACATGGTACTTAATGCACATGTTTCATGAGTAGTATCTACCTTGGTATTTTAGGCAAAATTTTCTGAGGGTAAAAATAATTCACCTCTGGGAAGAACAACAACTAAATATTTTCAACCAATTGTTTATATGCAAGCTATTTGATATACATTGTCTTTTTTAAATCATTGTAACTCCATTTTAAAATTATTATCCCCATTTAGCAGTTGAGGAACTGCATTCTGTTCTTTTAAGTAACTTTCTAAAAGTCTATCAGTTAGGTTTCAGGTGGGATTTGAACCCACTGCTTCCAGTAGACCCCAACCTCAAAATTTAGATCATGCAAGAAATTCACTGGAAAGCAGTGCAGAGGAACTTTTTTGAATGGGAAATGTTCTGTGTCTTGATCTTGTTGGTAGTTACACAATTGCGTACAAATATAAAAATTCACTGACTTTTAATCTTACTATTACTATGCTTGTACTTATATTATTCCTCAGAAATAAAAATAGAGGAAAAACTAGATGATATTGATTTATAAATGCTCTTGAGGAGTCTTTGAGAACACAGATAACAGTGAAATAAATGTTTTAGGAAAGACCAAAGCAAAAAGAAATTGTGATTATATTGACTGAAGTTAAATCTTACTAAGTGTTTGTTTGTATCATTTTCCACAGCAATCAAAGTATCGTGTTATGAACAAAGATCAATGGTACAATGTATTAGAATTCAGCAGAACAGTTCATGCCGATCTTAGTAACTATGATGAAGACGGTGCTTGTAAGTATATGATGTATTTCTGTTAAAAATAAAGCTACCCCCCAAAAGAGTATATGTTTGTGCAGCATTAACATAAGAATTTTAAACATCATAACAGTAACTTTTACTATTTGAGCAGGGCAAAGGAAGATATAGAGCTTAAATTCAGTAATGTTATAAAATCCATTTTTCCGTTCCTTAGTAACCATATTTTATAGCTAAATTTAAATTATTTTCTTTTCTGCATCTAGAAGCTGAAATTCTGCTTTGCTCCTGCCATTTGTATAGAAGGAAAATGCAGTAATAATTTTAAAAACATGAAAAAAAAGCAATAGAAAACATTAAAAAAAAAAGAGCTTTAAAAATTAATTATAGGGGGCTCTAGCAGTGGCTTGGCAGTTATGGTGCTTGCCTGGCATGAGTGAGGATGTAGGTTCAAACCCCAGCACCACAAACACAACAAAGTGTCAGAGAAACGAAAGCCACATGAAAAACTAAATAAAATTGATTGTCTTTCTCTCTCACTGTCCCTCTCTTAAAAAAAAAAAAAAAATTATAGTACCCGTTTAATGATAAGACATATAATGTCAATAACTTTCCTCATAATTTTAAGTAGATACTCAGTAGACTGGTAGGGAACAAGTATGATTTTTCAGTTCTTCAAGTTAAAATATCTGTATTCTTCAGTGGATAACATAAAAATTTGAAATAATGATTAATTAGATAAGCCAAGTTCTCTAGAATTATAAATTTTCAGTTTTCACTATCATTTTGTTGTACACATTGTTTTCATGTTCAGTACAGTTACCTGGAAAGTACTTTCCTTATAATCTAAAAATCACACATTTGGATTGGAGTGGTGGCTCAGAGGTTGTGGCACTTGCCTGGCATGCACAAGTATGTGAGTTCAAACACCAGCACTAGGAACACAACAATGTCTCGGAGCAACGAAAGGCACATGAAAAACTAAATAAAAATTGTTTCTCTCTCTCTGTCTCTCTCTTTAAAAAAAAAAACAAACCCATATTTATTTTTGTAGCACTGAAGTAGTAAGATATTGAAAGAATAACTTTATTTCTCCTTGTACATATTGTAGTTTTCCTCTACAAGATGACATAAAATTTAATATTTTAAAGAACTAATAATACCTTGTGGCAGTAGTGAACTGGCAACCCCAATGGTACATATAGTTTGTAGATGTGTATTTTTTAATGAATGTTGAGCCATATGTCATTGGGAGATTTTGTGTAAAACCAAAACTCCTAGATTGGTTTGGAAAATCAGAAAATCTGACCGAACTATACCAGCATTCTTTCGTAGGATTCAGAGGTTGGTACCAAGTAGTGCCTTGTATTGAACTTGCTTTCCAGTTTGACCATCTGTGCTATATTCCAACGCCTAGATTCTTTTTCAGTGACCATTTATTACTTCTTATTATACTTGCTTTGATGCTTTTCTTAATAGTAGGGAAATGTCTATTAAAAGCAAGAGGAAAAGAGACCACCCACAAGGCTGTGTTCTGAGAAAAATAAGACAAGCTTATTTCTTTGTGGTATTGATTTTTCCTACATTAAAGAAACAAGCAAAAACAATGAACTCTTAAATTGCCTATGTCTTTAAGTAAATGTTTGGACCCTCTGCATTATAAAAGTATCTTTTTTAGAATAGTTATCAGATATTTATTAAGCATTTGCTTTGTGTTCATCTTTATACTCTGTCCTGTTTTTGGAGTAAAGTCTGTCTCTTGTATGCCAGTCCCTGTAAACAAACTTACAATACTTGGGAATGTAACAGAACCTTAAACACTTTTCAGATTGCTATGGGAGAGGTTAGTATAGACTCAATTAATTAGAGGGTTCACGAACCACCTTGAGAAGGAAATTGCTATGAATATACACTGTAGGAAGTCCTTTGTATTTTTAGGGCAAAATGGAAAAAGCCAAGAAAGCACCAATAAGTGATTAGAAATAAAACACTGGAAGAAAAGACGGGTCAGGCCCTAATGTCACTAAGTTTCTGAGAAGTTTGTTGTACAGTTGAAGAGATGAGTTTATTGAATTCTAATAAGATTTCTTTCTTTATTTCTAGGGCCCGTTCTTCTTGATGAATTTGTTGAGTGGCAAAAAGTCCGCCAAACATCATAGCAAGAACTATTATGAAGAAAATGCAAACTTTTTGATTCCCACGGGTATACAAACTAATGAGATGAGGGGGAAAAAATCCAAAGGGTGCATTTTCATTCATATGAAAGACTTCTCATAGTACTTTTTTTTTCCTTTTTTTTTTAAAGGAAGTTTCCTTGTTACATGTGATGGGCATTGAGCCACACTTCTTCCGAGACTGAATATTGACATTTTTGTTTCAAGTTATGTTTTTAACATTTATTTCAGAACAATAAAGATTCAGATTTGTGACAAAGGCCTTAAAGTGAAGATGTCCATTGAGTGTCAGAGTGGTATTTATTTTTGTAAGTTTGAATTCTTGAATTTTTGAGGTTCAAAATCATGAAATTTAAAGATTTTAAGCAATCTTAATATTCAGCATGTAGTCTGCTGATGGTATACCACATATTATTTATCTTTGCACAGTTAGGAAGCATAATTATTGTCCTTGGCTTCTAAGATAATGATTTTCTGATGCAGCTAGTAAAAAACATTTCTAGATATTGGAAATGCTCCAAGTTTCAGCTCTGGGTTTCTGTGAACGCTGTCAAGCTCTTATGCACATATCATAACTGAAAAGTTTAGAATTGGAAAGATTATGATTAGTTATTTTTTTTCTAACCATGAGATATTTTTAATAAACATAAATGAACAATGCATGTATATATTTAATGTGAATTTTAAGTTTTCTGTATTTCTGTCAGTTAAAGAATGTCATTTACATTTGAAGCAGCAAGGCTGATTCATTAATGTTCTCAAGATCAGACATCCTTGTGGGAGCATTAGGATCAATATTGAAGTTGTATTCTCATCGTTAATACAAATGGCATATTTATGTTCTTTTTAACTGTCATTTTATGATATGGGGAGTTTTGTTGAGAGCACTATTGTTTGCCTTAAAGAAAATTGTAGCTTTGCTATTGTGGACTTAAAAGTACACAAGAGAAGAAAATAGTATAATAAGTCATGAGAGAACTCTGCTCTAACTGTGCAAACTCAGTGAGGTCATTTACATTGGTAGATCACAGTTTTGCTGTTCATCACAATTTTCTGACTGTTGCCAATACAGTATCTGGAGGAAATGACCTCCTTTCCTTACTCACTTAAAAGGTACCTTTTAGATGAGCAGCCAGGCATGTTTTATACATTCCTTTTCAAACCATCCAACCTTCCAGTGATAATAAAACTTTATTCACATTCACAGTTTAATCACAACCTCAATAATATTCATAGTCTTCTTTGTAAAAGTGGAGAGAACTAAATAGGTTATTTTTCCATAACAAGGAAATTTCTATTGAGATTTAAAAGATTGATTGTTTTGATGGCAAATTTGTATAATGAGTGGTTTTCAGTATTAATTACCTAAGGGAAAATAGCATTTTGAAACTTTTTGTTTGTAGTTTGATTGATGAACAAAAAGTAATTGCCAATGTTTTACTTGCCTTCTTAATAAGATTATTTTGTATAGTTTTTTACAATAGTGGAAAACAGTTTTTTTCCTCAATGCCTTTATATAATATTCTTGGAATGTTCCTATTAACTATTAAAATTAGCAAATTATTAGAATTGAGCATACCAACAGTTGTGGTTTAATATCATGAATGATGTTTTACTCTCAACTTCATTGTAAGAAAAGCATTTACATTTTAGAACCTTGAATTTATAACATAATTGAGTCTTAACTTAAAAACTTGAAGAATATTGTCAGTTTTTGTTTAATTCCAAACCAATTGAAATGAGATCTTAACAAATTGTCACTTTATAACCTGAGCTAATGGTAAGGTCTCTGCCATCTTTATTATTTGAGTAAAGTACATAACACCCAAAACTCACAGGTGACTTTTCAAAAAATAAAATACATGAAAATACTTATTTGCTTTGCTATCCAAGGATACCTTTAAGACTTTTTTGAGTTTGAAAATGAAAATTGTTTGCTTTCTTTTTCCACCTAAAATTAGCAGCCCAATCCCACATTGGTCATGCCTGTTTTACTTTCTTGCTCCTTCTATTTCTCTTACCTTTTTAAAGTCATATAACATTTATTTACATGCCTTTATCATCCCAGCAATTTGGGTGACAGACTGAAAAATCACAAGTTCAAGGTCAGCCTAGGCAACTTAGACCCATCTCAGAATTTTAGAAAGGGACAGAGGGCTAGGAATGAAACACAGTAGTAAAGTGCCCCAGGGTTCAAATTTGAGTCCGGCCCCCACCCCACCCACCTTTGGAGGCAGATTTACTTTGTCTTCTTATCCCAACATGAGCTGCGTCCCTTCTTGCTTTATAGTTGGATTTGCAGTTTATTGGGCAACTTATAATCAAGATGCTAAGTGGTTAAGATGTTAAGCAGAGAGGCCAATATTAAGGAACTTGCAGTATGATGAAGTCTCCTAAGTGTTGTGGCTTTTTTTTCTTTTTAAGAGGAAGGACAGTGAGAGAGAAAAAATCAGTTTTTATTGAATTTTTCACATGACTTTCTTTGCTTTGACACTTAGTTGTATACATGGGTGCTGGGGTTTGAACCTGTGTGCTTGCGCATGCTGGGCAAGCGCCGCGGTATCTACTGAGCCACCGCTCCAGCCCCCCAACCCCTTTTGACTAAAGTGCCTTCCCAGGAATGCTGTTATAAAGCTTTCAGATTTCTTTCTTTTGTATGAAATGAAATACTCTGTGGTGCTTTATAATGTGGAGTTGACTTGCTGCTTATAAAATAGTTTACAAATGTGATCCCCTGGAAGAAGGTAGAGTCAGGTGTTGATTCTTTGTGGGAGGATGGTGAGATTACCTTCCATGATCCCTTGTGAGGCCAATAATCTGATAAGGTGCAGTATGTCTAAAAAATGGCCAGGGATTCAGGTAACATAGGATGAAAAATATATATTACATACTAATCTGAATCTGTTACCATGTTTGTCTCTTACTAAAGACTTCTTGGTTTTAAAATGCTGATAAACTTCTCAACAATACATTTTTTGACCTTTGTATTTTTATGTAAAATGTATAGGTATTGTTGATTCCGATTTTACTCTGGAGTAAATTAATTAATCCTTGAACTGAAAGTTGAGGGCCTCCCATGGGGATGTTAAATTGACCCTGAGGGGTATATTTCTTAAGTACAAATGCCTTTTCATCTAGCAAACCAAAAATGTATCTTGACAATATTGAAAGCCTTCACTTTGAGGAGTGAGGGGATGAGGGCAAGAGTGGGAATTACGGTTAACTAGACTTTTTATGGAATACAAGGTTATGTAGAGTAGGTCAGATTCAAGCCACAAAAGTACATTACTAATGAAACAATTTTGAATTATATCTTTGGAAAAATGTCTTTTCTGCCTAATCACTAATGTGAAATTATGAAAGGACTTACTAAAAGGTATTATGTGCTTTGTATTTGATGAACACGTAGTAAAAAAGAATGCTGATGTCATTTGTTTTACTACTTTCTGAAAAAAAGTGTACCAAATGCTACTGTGACATTCACAATGGGATGACACTTTGTTCTGGCTTTTAAGCCTGAAGTTTTGTAGCACAATTCTCACATACTTCCTAAATGTCTAAAGCACTAAATAAATTGAGGGAATTTTAACAAGTAATTTAAATGTATTTCTTTGTATTTTTTTTTAAGAGAGAGATGACAGTGAGAGAAACAGGGAATCAGTTTTATTTAATTTTTCATGTGGCCTTTGTTGCTCTGACACTTGGTTGTGCACATGATGCTGGGGCACGAGCATGCCAAGCAAGCGCCATAACCACTGAGCCACTGCTTCACCCCTCATTTCCTTGTTAAAATAACAGAAAAGGATGGGTGCACACCTGTTGTCCCAGCAACTTACGAGCCTGAGGCAGGAGGATCACAAGTTCAAAGTCAGTGAGGCTCTGAGCAACTTAGACCCTGTCTTTAAAAAAAAAGGTTTGGAGATGTGGCTCTGGTAAAGTGCCCCTGGGTTCAATACCTGGTAACCCCCTCCTGCTCCCTCCCCCCAAAAAAGAGAAATCCTGTTACTAAAGTACAGTTTTCCCTTAAGCAAGCGTGTCACTTCTTGAGTGATACTGGTAATCAACAGAAAGAAACAATTCAAAGAAGGAAACATTTTCTCTTGAGAAATGAGAAATAACAAAACTTTATTAATTTCCTTAGGAGAGACTAGCATGAATTATTAAAGTCTCAATCACAGTTTTTAATGACTATAGTTTTGTTACTTTCAGGAATATTTGGTAACAGAGAAAAAGATTACGATTCAATCTTTTTTGTAATAGACCTAGGTACGTACCTATGATTATACTGTTGAAGCCCAAAAAGCTTCTAACTTTTATGGCAAACTTGCTAGATTGTGGAAAGATGAATTGTTGCCCCAAACCTTATATAAATTGTAAAATATTTAATTATAGATGTTTTTCTAGTGAATTTTTACCTCACTGGAGCAACTCTTTTGATCTTTAATTTAGTTGTCTGTTCTTAAACACCAGTCTTAAACTGATTAGGCATTTACTGTGTCTACCTTAAAATCTTCTATGTTCAGTCAGGCATAGTGATGCATGCCTTTAATCCCAGTGGCTTGGGAGGCTAAGGCAGGAACATCACAGGTTCAAAGGCAGCCTCAGCAACCTAGCAAGCCCTGAGCATCAAAATAAAATATATAAAAAGGGTTGGGGATGTGGCTCACTGGTAAAGTGCTCCTAGGTTCAATCCTCGGTACTCTCCCTCCCCCCCAAAAAAACAAACAAACAAAAATTGTATTCTATAAGAATAGATAGTGTTTTCTTAATTCCTTTTCCTGATCATTTGTCGCTAACGTGACCCTTTTCTTATTAGGATGATAATTTAGAACCCTTTATAATACACCTCATTTTTATATCAGTTCCTCCGTGCCATAAGTTAAATATCCTTTGAAATATATACAGTTAAGTACTCCAATAAGATTAAACTAAGTATTGAATCTTATCTTAACAATGTAATTTTTTTGAAGATTTGTTTTATTTATTTTATAGATGTGTGATCCATAAATAGAAGGTAGCAAAATAGTTTTATTAAAAATACTTTAGCTTTCTGCAAAATTATATCATTTGAGGAAATACCGTCCTGCTTTTTTTTAGCTTTTTAGCTCTAAAGTATTGATGACTTTACATACTTTATGGATGGTTTTAAATTAAAATTGTGGATGTTTAAAAGCTAAGAAATAACACAAAATGTGTATGTGAGAAGGCAGATTTCCCCAAAACTATATAGGACTGTATGTGTGCATAGAATTAATAACTATAATTTATTTTTCTTGTTAAAAGCTCTTCACATTTAGAAGGTTAAATTTTTTGCTTTTATATGATTGCTACCATTTGCATTTGAAATGTGAAAGAGAAAAGATTTAGTACTTATTTGACAACTTGACATTTGACAGAATTATGACCTTATCAAATTTAGCAAGATTTTTTTAGTTTTAAATGAGGTTAGTTTGCTTATTTTACCTGTACTATCATGCAAATGAAATGACTTATAGCAGGTTTATGCACATTTACTTTTAGCTACAAATGTAGAATCCTCACCTCTTTGGGATTTATATTACTCTTTGAAACTACTTGGAATTTTGAGAGTTTATAAAGGTGAAATCTGAGAACCTGAGTTTGGTTTCTTCATTGCCACTAGTCACTTGACCTCTGTCATCTTCAGTTTGTTCTGTAAAATAGCAATAATAATCCCTACCAATATTTTTAGGAAGTACACATAGGACCCTATCCACAGCACTTCGCAGATGTTAAGATAGTACACCGTGGTACTTGAACAAAAATACAAGCCCTAGAATAAAACACAACAGATGGCAGACTTCTCATTTGAGAAGCAAGTTCATTCACTGAGAATGAGGGACTGTTTGGTCAAATTCACTTGTATCAGTAGTTCATTTTCTCCCCAACAGATGGTACCATACTGTATGAAAAAATAGCTGGGATCTCCTGTTTTTTTCCTAACATTTTTTATAATCAAATATATTTATTCATGTTTCCCTTAGATTAAATCTTTAATTAAAAAATCCTAACTATATCCAAAAAGTTTTCTTGGCTGTAATATTATCACAGGACATAGAATAGAGAAGTTTCTGACTTTTATGAGATTTTCATTTGAATTGGTATGTAAAATACATTTTCAATGGTGACAAAATTACTTAGGGGAAAATAAGGACTGGGATCTACAGAGCATGAATATAGGGTTGTTATTTTAAATAGACTACTCCTATGTGGTTGACTTGAAATTTCAACAGAGACCTGAGGGCCATTAGCATTTGAACAATGTGGTTTTCTGGGAGCATAGTGTAAATCCTATGTGCTAAGGCCGTGAGCAGATAACAGGTGCTTGGTGTCTTTGAGAAACAATAATGTTAGTATAAATATAGTAAGCAAGAAGAATATTAGCAATATAAAGTGGAGTTACAGAGATTGGGAGTAATGACTACCTAATTGCAGATAATCTCATAGGAGTGATCCATGTTTATGAAGACAGACTTACTGAATGAAGTAGGAAACAATTAGGGTTCTGATCACAGCAAGAATGTAGGTGAATAGAATTAGGAAGATAATGCACTGACCCAAATGAGAAATAGTGTAGTTTGAAGCAAAGGGAAATGAAAGTAAGTGGTCTGTTTGTGAATATATTTTAATTGTAGGATCAATAGGGTATGCAGATAAATTGGATGTGACCCTCCCTTGGATTTGGGCTTGAAAAGTTCAAAGAATGAAGTGACCATTTTGCTAAGAGGAAAAGACTTGAGCAGGTTTGAAGTAGGAAGCCAGTTTTGTTTGGGACGCATAATAGGAGACATGCCTATAAGATGTTTAGAGGGAAATGTGGAGTAGGCAGTTGGATTTTGAATTTGGAGTCCAAAGGTGAAGTCTGGGCCAGAGATTATTGGAAGTCAGCAATGTGAGTAGTACACACCTATTTTATTTTAGAATTTAGATGAAATCACATAGTAAGTGTAGCCAGAGAATAGAACTAAGTTGAAGATAGATTAATGAAATTTTAGGACCAACTTTTCCCATTTTTCAAGTAGAAATGTAATAACATTTTCTACCACATAAACCTTTACTTCCTATAGAAACATTTTAAAAAGCAAGATAACAGTTCTAATTATATAAACAAATGGCAAAATGAAGAGGGAACATTACTTTATTCCTTAATTCTTAGAATGAAGCTTTTTGTGACTAATACAGTTTTTTATTAAGAATATATTGCTGGTTTGGTGGTTAGAAATTGGGGCTGTGATTCAGTTTGATAGTTTTAGCACTAGAGGGCAGGATTGTTTCTATATTGGGAAGAGTACAAGTGAATCTGACCAAATATTGTCCCTCCCTCTGTGTGGACACTCGTTTCTTCAGGGACAAGTGTGCCATCCCATTGTTTCATTTCTAATACTGGGACGGCTTTAAAAAGGCTAAGGTTATTTATCAGTCTGTCTGGGACTTTTGGTTGACATCACATTTGCATATAAAGTCCAACAAAACTCAAGGGAGCTTCCTATAGTTAATGTCTTGTGTATTATTGACTCTTATTAACACAGGCAGTATAATGTGATTCTTCAAAGGGATGCTAATATGACTAAATGAGGTGATCAGTTTACAGTGTGCTTAGTACCACGTAACAAGTGCTCAGTAATGCTATGCCTGTTTTTAAATGGATCAATTTAATTTATGGGAGGACTCTTTTTTTTAAAAAAAGTTATAAAATGAAAAATTCATGGTCTCATTGCTTTGATTCCCTAAAATTGTGTATTAAAAAATTAGGTAGCAAGACACTTTTCCAAAAGGTGTTTTACCTATAAGTAAAATATTTAAAAGAGCTAAAATGTTCTGATTGAAGTAGGAAGCTTCATCAACTAGAGCTGTTCTAAAACAGTAATGTAAGAACCACTAACAGATTTGGAATAGACTTAAGAATAAATGAATGCCCATGGGTAAAGTGGCCCCTTATTACATAGAACCAAAAGGTGTAATTACTGTTCATTTCTTTTGAGGATTATGATCCTCAGAAAGGAAGCAACTCTGTAAGCAGAGACTGATATTTGTAGGTGTTCCCTACTTTATGTCTACCTCATAATGAGGTGTTTATTGAATGAATGAAAAAGGTTTCATGTCTGTCTGCTCACTTACCTGAAAGTGAAAAGCGCCTTGTATTTAAGTTATCTTTTTATGCCCAGGGCAGGGCCAGCAAATTAAAAGAGTTTATTTACTGAATTAATTGAATTAACAAGTGCACACTTGCAGACATAAAATGTTTCTATATCTATATTAGACTAAGATTTTTGAGGATAAAAACTATTCAGCTTTGTGTCTTACTCATAGTAGGTTTTCAAAAACATTAGCAAAACTAAATAGAACTTAAGTTTGAGTAGTACCAGAGTAGTTTTATAACCTTGCATAATGTCTTAAAACACTGAAATTATTTCATGATTGAAGTCAGAGATCCACTGAGCATTTTCAGAGTCTGCCATTTGAATAACATGAGCAACAAGTTACATAAGTTTAGAGGAGGGTGAGTTCTTGCAGGTCCAAATAGGCAAAATGGCTTTTCAGAGCAGAAGTAATGATGAAAGTAGGGGGTATATTGGTGTTTTATGGTCATTATTTAGACAACCGAAGAAGTCATCTGGAAAGACTGATAGGGAAGGCATAACATGAAAAAAAGCCCTGAACTTGAAATTCAAAGATTTATTTTCAAAATCCTTGATAGTGGCAATGTGACAGATTACTTTTTGTCTTCATCTTCTGTGAGTTGGAGGTAAGATTACAGTGCATCTTGATAGTATACTTAAAAGTGCTTTGTAAGGTGCTAAGTAAAAACCTAATACTATGCTTTGATACAGTAGGTTACAAATATTTTTTAATAACATAAGTGATAATTGACTAATGAAAAGAATGGAGCCACTAGAATATCAGCTCCTGCATCTGCCAGTAGACCTGTTAGTTCTTATGGGAAGAAAAATGAATATGTAAAGTCTCTGAATCTCATGATCCCAAGAAAAACTTTTTAGATAAGCTAGAAACTCTTGAGACTATAAAGTTATATCAGAGGTGAATCTGCCACAGCTTTTCATACTGACATTATTTCTAAGGTTGCTGCTTTGTTGAAAAAGGCAAACCACAAGATAAAAGATGCAAAAAATCGTTTTTTTTTTAAATAACTTCCTGAAGGATGGATGCTTCATTTCCTTAAACTGCCTTCCACTTTACTTACTTAATGAGTCATTTTTTCCCCATTACTGTTGTGTTATAAATTTGATCATAAGATAGTTACATTGACTGGTCTGATCTTACAAAATAATTGAAAAAAAATGTTGACAGGCCACTAGCTGAATAAGGGAAAATCTGATTCTTCTTGAATTTAGGATGACTATTAATTGATAATAGTCAGCTTAGTCTTTAACTCTGATATAAGATTGGATTTATTGGAGCTTCTCCTTCAGACTGGAAGTTGCAGTACCTTTCTGTGTCCCTGGTACACTCTGTATCTCCACGGCCTCCTGTAGTAATTGAGGTCCTCCCCTCGCCATTCGGGGCCTGGTTATCCTTAAAGAAATATCCTTTCCTTTTTGTAGTCTTTGAGCTACTACTCATCTTATATATGCTTTTGAGTGTTGATAACACTGTATTATAACAGCGTATTCACATACACATTTTTTTAACTGTGAGCTCACAGTTGAGAGCAGGGACTATATGGTTTTGCTTTATCCTCCAACGCTTAGAACTATCTACATTATAGGAAAAGCAGTCCATAATTGAAACAAGTGAATACATAAGAATGAACAGATTGATTATTTTGCTTGTATAAGATGTCTAACACTTTGTATTTTTTTATTTACTGTATGGCAGACATTCTAGTACAGTCTAATAATTTTGATTTATTGAAGTAATTAAATGTAAATCAAAATAGGAATAGCATATTAAAACTGATGACATATTTGCCTCCCAAATTAGCATTGGTTTTTAAATTGATAATACCTATTATTGATGGCATAGGGAGACAGAAATTTTTATGCTTTACTGAAAAGATTACTAATTGGCATAGCCTTTTTTGTAAGGTAGGAAAATACACTCAAAAGCCTTAAGTTTCATATCATCTTACCAAGTCATTGTATGCCTAGAAATTTATCCTAAGGAATAAATTTAAAATTTGGGAAATATTTTTATCATAAGAGTTTATAGATAAAAAAGGCAATTACCTAATTGCTTATAGGATAACTTGTTAAATAATAGCACATACATATAATGGAGTACTATGGCATCTTCAAACATTCATACTATATTAAAGGAATAAAACTCATTTTAAAAGCAGTATGTACAATACAATACTGTATTTTAAAATTATACAGAGAGAAGGCTAAAAGGCTGTACACCAAAATATGAGAAATGGTAACTTCTTGGTGATAGAATTACCAGGAGTTTTAATTTTACTTCATATTCTGTATTATTGTAGTACAATAAGTATGTATTACTTTTGTGATTAAAAAAATAAAGGTTGTATAAGGAATATATATTTTCTCCTTTGCCGATTATACATATCCTCTAGTGAAACAAGGGAGTCAACTATAAAATAGGAATTTTCACCTGGACCCACTGTTGCAGACCTTTTCACTTCCCTGTTCTGCCATTGTTGTTCATCCTATTCATACAGTGGAAGTCTTTTACAGAGAAGGATCTCAAGTTCAAAGCCAGCCCCAGCAACTTTTCAAGGCCCTTAATAACTTAGCAAGACCCTGTCTTAAAAAATTAAAACAGACTGTGGATGTGACTTAGTGGTTAACTGCCTCTGGGTTCAATCCCTGGTGCAAAAAAACAAAGTTGATCATTTGGGAAATATTTATTGAAAGCCTACTTGTGTAGGAACGTGGGCTTTAAAAGGTAAGTGTCATATTCTGAATTTTATTTGGTGATGGGGAAAACGTATCCCAAGCAGGAAAATTTCCCCAAGACTGGATGGTAAATGGCACCTTTTAGTCTTGAATTCGGAAATTCTGTTGCTAGTCTAGTACTGTTTTTGGTTTTATGGACCTCTCATTTTGTAAAATTCTCATCTGATCAACAATAGATTTTTAAATTTAGAGGAAATCTTGTCTTTAACATTAATATTTTTAATTAGAACTTTGTTTGTTTTACTTTGTCTTATAGAATTTACAGTTAACCAGGGCCTGGAGCAGTAACTGTAGAGCGCCTGCCCGGCATGCGTAAGGACCGGGGTCCAAAACCAGCACCACATACACAATTGTCAGAAAAACTAAAACCAGATGAAAAAATGAGATTGATTCTTTCTCTCACTCTCTTTAAAAAGGAAGAAAAAAAAAATTTGTAGTTAACCAAAGCGTCACACCTATAAATTTCTATACTCGCCATTATTAAATTACTTCTCCCTCAAGATAGCAGTTTTGCACTATTTTTAACCTGCTGAATAAAACTGAACAAAGCCACTTAAAATCCTTCTCCCCATTAATACCAAATTTTGAGAATGACCATTCATTCAGCTAATCAGTAATCAGTCTGCCTGGCACATTTGTAAGCATAAAGTGTATCATTTAGGTTTGGTTAACTGCTGAAATGCAAATACAGTATAATTATAGCACAGCATTATATGACCTTAAATTTTCAAACGAGCTCTTCCTTTACAGGGCTGCTGCTTATTAAAAATACCAGGGTGCCGCAAGGAATCAAACAACAGGGCTGGAAGTAGCTCGGCGAGGCAAACTTTACTTCTGCAGAAGGTCTAGCTATTGAGTGAAGTCTGGCAAGCAAGCACATTTGGGCACGCAGTCCACCTGTTTTTATCCCTAAGGTAGCACTTCCCCTTGCTCTGATAGGAAGAGCTCAGGGTTACATTTGATGCGATTAGATAATTCTAAAATTGGAAAGGGCAAAGAGAAGGTATATAGTTAAAATGGATAACCATTGACTCTTACTTCCAATTAAGACTAAATACTATGTTCTGAAAATGGACCACCAGACTCCTTAAGGAGTCTAATCTGGCTAACCCTCACTAATCCTTCAAAACTCTAACTAATTTTTGTTTGTTTGTTTAAAGAGAAAGGGACAGTGAGAGAATCAGTTTTATTTAGTTTTTAGTATTTTACATGGTGCTGGGGTTTGAACTCACATCCTTACACATGCCAAGCAAGTGCAGTAATAGCTGACCCACCACTCCAGCCCCCCTTCAAAATTCTTAATCTCATTTTAGGTATTGCCTCTTCTGGGAAGGCTCTCAGTCACACCCACTGCCCAATATCCTCTTATAGCATTGTCATATTATACTGAGCTCCCTGAAGCCAGGGGTTTGATCATTCCTCTTCCCAAAGTGTTTAGCTCAGTGTGAGACCTATAACAGACAAATATTTCTTTCCTGGTAGGATGAAGAAGTGAATGTTATGATGTTAAAAAATAAAGGTTAGGAACGATTTGTTCTTCCATGCTGGTTCCTTGTGATCACCTCTTCTGTTTATTATCCATTGTATAAAAATCACTGGGCTGTAGTTTGGAGAAGCCATCCTCACTATTTTTGAAAAGTCAGGGAAAATGGGTCCCCATTTCTAGTTCTCTTGCAGCTAGGCATCTTGTTCTTTACAGTTGCTTTAACATTACAGATTGTGCTTTGTACATTCACTGTGAGTTGTAGGTTTAGACATCTGGATTCATTTCAGAGCAACAGTATGGTAATGGGGAACTGAAGAGGTGATTCTAGTCTAGACAGAACCACTGATTTTCTGGGAGACCTGTAGTCACTTGTCTTTCCAGGGCTCCAGTTTCTCATTTGCAAAGTAAAAGCTGTAGGTACTGGAATCCCCATGGTCTCCTTCTAGAATTCTCTCAAGCTTTAGCATGCTGTCTTAGAAAACTGTGCCCTGGTCTTAGCTTTCAAAGAACTGGAGAGTTGGACTTTAACAGCGTTCAATCCAATGTAGAAATTGCTTACATAACCCTCTGATTTGCTGAGGCTCTGCTAGAATTTTTTCTTTCTTTTTTTTTTTTTGTAGTTTGATGTTATCACCAAAACAACTCATTCCAAGTTTTTCTTGACACTGACCGCTTGTTCACTTGGGTATAACTTCCATGATGGATTCTGGTTTTGTTCTGTGGAGTGGAATTGTGCTTTTCTACATGACAGGCTTCGTCATTATTAAATTACTTCTCCCTCAAGAGAGTATATTTGAAGATAACAATAGTACCCTAGCCTTAAGTTTCTCGCTCTTCAGTTTAAAAATTTCTAGTTTCTTTCATGGTTACTTGTGTGACCAAGTAGGCTTTTATTCCTGATGAAGCCTGTGTGTATTTTTGTACCTTAGAGACTGCACCTGCCATTTCTCAGCCTGCAAAACTCTACCCCTTTCTCTACATACTGAATCACTGTTGTCAAGGCCTAATTTGAACCCTTCTTCCAGTCAAATGAATTATTTTGTCCTTTTGTTTCATAAATGCTTCACTATGCTTTACACACCTTTTATTCTATGATTTTTGCACTGAATTAAGATTTTCATTTACCTATGTGCTCCATAATGGCAAAGACCTTAACTGACTTGTTCAGTATTTAGTACATGATAAGTATCTGTGAGTGAACAAATTAGTGGAAAAATAAATGAACCTATTTCCTAATTTTTAATATGGAGCTGCATGTGATAGGTGCTCAAGAAGTGTTCATTGACAAATAAATAAATTCATGGATGAACAAAATGTATAAAGTATTGTTTCAAGATACTTCAGGATTCTTTGAATCCTCCTCCTTAAAAATAGGTGTGTGCCAACATGTCCAGCCCTTGTTATGGTAAAGTGATACAAGCTTCCTTAAAAATAAAAGCTATGGTTTAAAGCAGTTTCCAGTATAGATTTACATGCAATTGTGTAAATTAAATAGACTTTGCCCAGAACTACTTAGTTCCAATTATTATAATGCCTGTACCTTCCTATCTTTTATATTTTCTTATCTCCCTAAGCGAGTACCTGTAGACACAGGTGGTGGCCACTGAATGAACCAAGATCTAGGTGAAACAAAAACAGATGTTTGTGTTGGGAGTGATGGAGAAAGCAAAGGGAAACGATACACTCTATTGCTATAAGCATTACCAGTTGTCTAGCCTGTTTGTTTCTTTGGGAAAAGTTATGAAAAGAAGTCAGCAGGGTTAAGAGAAAACAAGCAAATAGTTCAGACTGCTCATATCTGTATGTAGACAGAATGGAAAAACAACAAAACAGGAAATACTTCAGAAGAATAAGCTAACACTCATTGTATTTCTTTACCGGAAAATTGTGTGTTTTCCACAAGCCCAGTGGAGAGTAATTAAATGGAAAGGATGACAGCTAGGAAGAGGAAACCATCATGAACCAGATTCTAGCTGTAACATAGCCTTTTAGTGCTTAACATGTGCATTTAGAAAACTACTCAATTGCATAAAAAAGAAATGGTCAAGAAAAAGAATAACATCTTTAAATGAGAGATCAGCAGAATCAATAATGTAATCAATACCTATTTTAAAATACAAAATTGTATTTACTGCTGACATAATGGTCTGTCCTGTATTTTCACGTGAGAAGAATGTAAGAGGGGAATTTGTGCACTACTTTGTGAGGTTAGCCTGACCATTCCAAAAGCCAAGCTGAGAAGACTGGCTCACTAGAAGCTAGAAAATCTGCATGTTGTGAGAGTTCACTGTCTTTTCATTTTCATAACCCATACTTATTACCAGAAGAAAGAACACTGGATTAGAAGTTAGATGATTTGCCTGGCTGATTTCCAGGGTTGTCATAAGTTTATAATTACAAGAACAGGAAATCACTTGCAGAATTTAAAGTACTGTTCAGGAATTTCAAATGGTACTAACAACATCAACGTAACAATAAGTATGTGAAATGCATGTAACTATGAATTCATAGAATTACAGAATCATTATTAGACACAATTGGCCACTAGTCCGATGAATGTATCACCTTAAAATTTTCTAAGACTCTGACTAATAAATTTCTGATCATTTAATATTTAAAGTCATGTAGTAGTTTCATACTTATTTGGTCAATGCAGAGACAATTTCCTTAATGTACTTGGGCAGACCAATTTCTAGAAAGGTATTTTTGCTTATATTAGAGGGAAACTTGTAATTAACAGAGGAATTTGCATTTAGGTCGTTAAGTTTTGCTCAATAAATCTGGATGATCAGAGTTGTTTAGAATTGTAAATACTATCCAAAAGAGTCACCCTAAATAAACATCCAGTTGCAAAACAAAAATCAGTTGGATTTTCCTGAATTGCTAGGAAGTTTAGACAATAGAAGCTATAATTCTTAAACCCACTTGACTTGTCACTGATAGAACTGGGCTATACTGCAAGATCACAGTGGATGCATTTTCACCATTAGGTTAGCAGTTTAATCTGTTCAGGCTTTCGTATTAAAATCTTAAGTGGCTTTCTTGTGATATTAACCTCATGTTTCTCTGCTCATTGACTTCTCATTCTCTTAGATTGAGGCATAAGTCTATATACTTTGTCAGTCTAATAATTTTTAAATGTATGTGTAAGGCAAATGTCAAAATTGTACTGAACATCAGTAAGGATTTACTGATTATAATTTTTATTTGTTGTTTTTTAAAGAGAGAGGGACTGTGAGAGAGAAAGAGAATCAATTTTGATTTAGATTTTCATGTGGCTTTCTTTGCTCCAAAACTTTGCACATGCCAGGCAAACACTGTAACTGCTGAGCCACCACTCCAGCCCCTGATTATAACTTTTAAAATTCACATTTCAACTGACCAAATGTTCATTTATGGAAAATAAAGGATATTTTCATAAAACAACTTCTCAGATACATAAAAATAGGAAGTGCTGAAAATAACCTAATGATACGCTCATCTCTCAGTCACAACAGTGTATTTCCAATACCTGCTTCTTTGCCAAAGAACACCCTAGAGTGGCAACCAAGAAACTCCTGAAGTATAGGGTAATGTCATAGAGTTTAGAATCCTGAGATATTCTGCTCAGATTCCAAGAATGAGAAAATTTGGGTGCAATAGAGAGAAAACCAAATGAAACAACACCAGGCCTAAAGACTAGACAGGAAATTGGTAATATTCAGCCTTCATATTCATTTTCACTGACCTCTAGCTCAGTGAATCTCTACACTTAAGGTTGCGACAAGAGAAAATAGAAAGCTATATGCCAAGGGACAGATTAGCCGCACCCCTTGGGAGACCACAAATAGTTAATAGATCAGAGTCAAATATGATCTGTTGGAATCACAGAAAGGAAAAAGCAGGCCATCATCCAAAGCCCAGGGCATTATTTCATGCCAAGGTGCCTCATGTGGAAGGGAGGTGCTTAGTTTTTGCGTTATTGTGACCAAAATACCCAACATGTTCCACTTAGAACATGGGGCTCATGTTTCATGGATGCCTCAGTTCACAGATGACCAGCTCCATTGCTCAGGGTCCAAGGAGAGGCAGGACATCATGGGGAAAGGGTCCAGTGGAGGAAAAACTGCTCAGCTTATGGTGTAGTCAGGAAATGGGGTGGGGTAAGAGGCCACAGGGAAGATGCACCCTTCCAGGTTATACCCCAGGTGACCACCTCCTTCAGCCACAGTCCACTTGCCTGCAGTTACCACCCAGTTAGTCCATTCAAACTAAGATGGACTGATTGGGTTACAGATCTCACAAACCAATCATTTCACCTCAACATTCTTGCATTAACAGGAGGTTTGGGGGACACCTCATATCCAAAATATAATAGCAACTTAAGGAATGCTTAGAAATCACTCCCATGAATCACATGAACCTGCAACAACTCCAGACCAAACCTGAGAACATCATGCCAGAAGGCTATTTCTTCAAGTCTGTCATATAATAATCTGTGAATGAATAAATGTTGTATAAATTTATTTTTTAAAGATAAAATCAACCTGTTTTCACTTTAAAATTATTTTTAAATGAGAAATAATTATTGTGTATATTTTTGGGATACAGTGTGATGTTTGATTTATGTCTGTATTTCGGATAAGATTACATCATGCTAAATTATCTTTGCTCATTAGGTCAGTAATCTTGATGACATAATGAAAGAGTTCCTACCTCATACTTTTCTTGGAAGATTAAAGGAATTAATACATGAAAAATTCTTGGAAGCATTCAATAAATGTTTGCTATATTATGATTTCCACTGAAATAAATCCTGGGGTATTCTATCAAGAGATACACTGCCTGCCAACAAATTATTGTTCTTTCTACCTTGAGATTGATCCTTCCCCCTTTTTTTCTCCGTCTTGTTCTTTTCGCTTTCCTCACCTTTCTTTACTTTGGTTTATACTGTTTTATTTTTAATTTTTTTTGCTTTTGTTTTTGTTTTGGTGTTGGGAATTGAACCCAGGGCCTTGTGCATTTGTAGCCTGCACACTCTCACTGAGTCACAACCCCTCCCCTCTTTTAACTAGTTTTTATTATTGAAAACCTAAGGTTTTGGTTTGGTGACCCTCCAAAATTAAACCTGCTCAATTCAACCTGCCCACGTGTTTAGCAGCCTAGGAGACAAAACAGTGTTTGTTTTGTTTTGTTTTATTCAACATAGTCTTACATATTGGAGAGAATCATTTCACATTCATGAACATTAACAAACTAAGTTAAGGCTGATGCTAGTCCATGGTCTCCCCTCTGACTACTCCCTGTTCCCAACTGCATTGATAATCCCCCTACTCCCACCCTCCAGCTGCATTGATATCTCCCCTAATCCCTCCCTCCACTCCCTCCTCTCTTCCCTTTGAGCCACAGCATCATAGTTATGGTTCCCCCTGTTTATGTAAAGATTCACCTGTGTTGAGGTTATTATTTAGCTCTGCTAACTTTCAGTCTGTCTTAGATTGTATTCTAGCTTCCACATATGAGAGAAAACATATGGCCCTTGAGTCTCTGAGTTTGGGATATTTCACTCAGCATAACTTTTTCCATCTCCATCCATTTGGCAGCAAATGCCATGATGTTGTTCTAATAGCAGAGTAGAATTCCATTGTATATATGTACCAAAGGTTTTGAATCCACTTGTCCAGTGAAGGGCATCTGGATTGGTTGCATAGTTTAGTTATATAAAACAGTAAGTTCTTTTTGCTAAGACTGTCTTCCTGTTCTTTTAACAATCCAAACTCTGCTTCTCTTCCAGGCCCTCATCCTGACTCTTCCTGGATCAGTGCTGAGCACACTGATACTTTCTGAACTCATCCAGTAGTTACTGCCTATATCATCCATTTATTATTTGTTGTATATAATGTGTATTTCATATATGTTCGTATTTTTCTCTTAAGGATATTTTAGGTTCCTTAAAGGATTAGACCTCATTGGGATGATAATCCCACCCCTTCTCCCCAGGCCATAAAGTATCCTCCATGCTGTTATATACAGAATAGATTAATAAATACTTGATTAGTTGAATCACCCTACCTCATTCAAAGCTTGATATCATGGAGTTTTCATCTAAATATACCAGGATAAAAAGTTTTCTATTTTTCAGTAATAGTTATTGTAAAAATCAGAAACCACAGGTGTAAATCCAGGCGTGGATGCTCAAAAAGGTAGTCAGACCTAAGAACAGCTGAGCAAAACCCTTTACTGGGATTGGTGACTCCCTGGCCAAATTCACCTATGCCACCATATTGAGGGCAAGCAGGGGAAATGACAAGCGGGCAGGGGAAGTGGCATGCAGGGGGAAATGGCGCTCAACCTCGGCTGGGCAGCTGCTTTTATAGTTTGGGAAAAGGAGAGAAGTTGATGCGGATGGCCTCTCGGAGATTGGCTGGTGGACTCATCAATCATCAGGTGTTCATGAGATGCTATTGGAGCTTGTCTGCCAGCATCTTGATTGGTTGTTCTTTTCACAAGCAAGCTGCCTGACACCCTGCCCACAGCCAGCTACCGTGTCTATGTGGCCTGCCTGAAGCCCCACCTCCAGCCAGTGGCTGGGGATTAACCTAACATCCTGACCTTTTTGATGATGTAGGGCATTGATTTCCATCTGGCTACTTCCTGCTGTTTATGGGGCATCGTGAGGAGGGGAAGGTTCAGGTGTTGGTTCAGCGGGGAGGCGTCTGTGAGTATTTGGTTGCATGTTACTCTAGCAATCTCGCTTATATGGCTTCAGGTGAATCTGAAGAGAAGGGAGCAATCATTAGAAGGAGTCCAATCACTAATATGGGAGTAAGTATGGGGATCAGCCAGGTGACAAGAGTAGAGTTTAGCCACCCTGGCCATGGGTCATCTGATTGAAGCTGCCTGTTTTTCACTCAGACCTCTGAGAGTTTCGACGTCCTTCTCAACTAGCCCGGTTTCATTGATATAATAACAGCATTCTTCTTTCAGGAATAGGCATTTCCCCCTTTGTCTGCTGTCAAGAGATCTTGTGCTCAGTGGTTCTGTAATGAAACTTGAGCGAGAGATGTTATTTGTCTTTGTAGGGAGGCAACAGATGCCTCAACTGCCTCCTGGAGTTGCTGCTCTAGTTTCTGGGTTGCAGTGACTGCATAACCAAGTCCTCCTGGCCCTAACACAGAGGCCACAAGTGAGGAGGCTAGTGAGAGCCCGACCACCATTGGTAGAAAAATGGCCCGTTTTGCCCTAGGGGAAGAATTCTGCACCAGCCAAAATAATTCAGCTTCACTGTATAGCATCAGCTGAGGAACTAGGGTGGAGGGCACACAAAAGGCAGAGGGGTATATTGGAATCTAAGCTTTTTCTCAGGGTGCCATTACACCAGAAAAAGAATCCTGATGGAGCAAACATTGTAGAAGACACCTGAATGGTTCGGTTGCAAGGTACTGATGTAGAGGAAGTGTAGCAGTAAGAAAAGTTCTTTGAAGAATTGTGAAAAAGGGGGAACCCCCGTCTAAGGGTGGAGAGGGGATCCTTTGAAGTGTTGAAGAAGTGTTAAGGGGGGGAATCAATAGGAACAGCTGTCAGGGGGGTCCAGTCCAAACCTGCGCAGAGGAAGCAGTCTGAGATGTTGTTTACTCTGGACAGGTTGAGGAGTTGAAGACCTTGCCGTATCAGGGTGAGTCATGAGAATGGATCAGCTCTGGGATGGGTAGCTGCATTGATTTGATGTTGAAGTTCCTTCTCCTACTCCTGAATTGTTATATGAATCTGAGGAAGTATCTGCATGTAAATTCTCCAGGTTTTTATTGAAGCTGAGGGAAACTTGGCCCATCCCCAAGAATAGAGTTTACCACTGACACCGGAGGCCCATTTTGGGCCCCAAGGGTCCTTAATAGTCAATCGGGCATGTGCCCAGGTCACATAGCAAGGCTTATCTAGAAAGTGTTTTACACATGAGTTATAGGGACATCTCCCATAGGTGTCATCTGGCTGTTGTTTACAAAAGTCCTCAGTCTGGTCTGCTGGGATGCATAGCAAAGCAGCACAGAAGGATGAGGATGGAACCTGACTAACTCCGGTGATAAGAGCAATCACACGATCACAGCCAGTAGAAGAGCATTCACCCTGACCTATGAACTGAGAGTGAGAGATACTATCTTGCTGCCATGTGTCCTAGACGTAGAAATGCCACCTGTACTCTGAAGTAGAGGCCTGAGAAAGGTTAATAAGTAGTAGGAGAAATAGGGGTTTGGTGAGAGATCTTGAGTGTGGTGGGCCCCAGCATGGTGGCAGTCCAGGGCTGGGTATCTGGGAAGAGCACTTTTTTAAGGCAAGAGAGATGGCACCAAGAGGGAGTGGCCCAAAAGTTTGGCCGCTGTTGGGGTGGTAAGTATGATTGTATGGGGTCCAGTCCAGCGAGGTTGCAGCAATTGAGGATGTAGTTCCTGAAGCAAAACTGTGTCACCCAATTGAAGAGAGATGGCAGCCGATTCAGGTTCTGGTCCGACTGGAGATGAGGCGGTGGATAGCGCGGGGGAGACAACAGTCTGAGTGTTCCCTTAAGAGTTTGTGTAAAAGTGTGAGATAGGGCAGATAGAATGCCAAGGGGAGAGGGTTGACAGGGAAGTTTTGGTCGATTAGGAAAGGGTGCCCACAGAGTAGCTCAAAGGGACTGAGGCCTGAGGGGGTCCTAGGGGCTGCTCAAATTTGAGTAAGGGCCAATGGAAGGAGATTGGGCCAGGAGAGCTTGAGTTCAATAGTCAGTTTAGTAAGATGATCCTTGAGAATGCCATTAGCCCTTTCAACCTTACCCGAGGATTGGGGTAGATAGGGGATGTGGAGCCTCCAGTCAATGTTGAGGCCTTTGGAAACTAGCTGGACAACATGAGAAGTGAAGGCTCGACCATTGTCCAACTGGATGGATGCAGGAAGTCCGAATCTCGGAATAATCTGCTCAATAAAGATGGAGGCCACGATGTCTGCAGTCTCCCTAGAGGTGGGGAAGGCTTCTATTCAGCCTCAAAAAGTATCAACCAAGGTAAGTAGGTAATGGAGCTTTTGTGTCTTGGCATGTGGATGAAGTCAATCTGCCAATCTTTGCCTGGCTGGTGGCCCCTCATCTGATGTGCTGGGAGTTTGGGTTTGATGCCCCCTTGAGGGGAAACTGTGACGCAGACAGAGCAAGTGGAGTGTACCTGCTGCAGAATGGCTCTCATTCCTGGGAAAGGAACTGCAGGAGAGGTTTGGGGCCAATATGAAGAGAGTTGTGAATATCCACCAGCAAGTTGTAAGCTTGCTGTTTGGGAAGGGCAATCTGGTCCTCCAGGAAGATCCAGGAAGATCCCCAAAATGGCCACCCTGAGTTATCAGGTCCTTCTGCTCCTGTGGAGAATATTCAGGTTTGATGGCAGTGGATAGGAATAGGATAGGGACTATTGAGGACTTTGTTGTTAGCCCCTGTGCT
>PVKS010026230.1:0-28577 GCA_004027875.1 Aplodontia rufa | reverse complement strand
TTTCTTTAGATATATAGTGCATCTTTTTCTTCCTTTTTTCCTTCTCTTCAAATTATTTTCTTTTCTCTCTTTTAAATGCAGATGTTTTTGCTTATAGTAGGTAATTAATTGCTAAACCTAAAATTCCTCTCATAGACAGTAATTATTAATGTAATGATTATAGAAGAAGTAAAGAAATTATTATAATTTGGTGTGCTATATTCATGGTGTTGTATTGTGTTTCCTTATCTTGGGAGGGATTGGATATTGTAAAGATCAAAATTATTTCACAAGTTAGGGAACATGCTAAGGAACACAAGTATCCTCACAGGACTCTAACCCAAGCAAAGGAGGAGACTAAAACCCTAATTCATCAATAATATCCCCTAGAGGAACAAACAAAAAGAAGACTAAGAACCCACTTGCTGGCTTCAATCCTATATGGCATTCAACAAAGTACAGCAGAGCAAATAATTCAGTTATTCAAAAGGACTTACAAATGAAACAAGGTCAAAGACAATTTACTTTGATTCAAGATACAATAAGAAATTCTCCAAAAATGAGAAAACAATCTAAAAAACTCTTCACTTCAAACTCACAACTCCCCAACCAAGGAGTCCACAGTTAGAGAGTGGGACAAAAGCCTAGAAACAATTATCAATTATATGATTACTAAAATAATAGAATACCTAAAATAAGATGTAAAGAAGGAAATACAAGTGCAAAGGAAATTAAAAAAAATTCATTAACAAAGTAATGGATACTCTGAAACGAGAACTTGTAGTATTGAAATAGTCATCCAAATCAAAGGATCAACAGAATAATTCAATAACGGATTTATTTCTATAGGAAGCAGAACCTCAGCCCTTGAAGAAAAAAATTCCAACAATTAAGATAGATTGAGTAAGCTTAAGTGCACACGTGACCAAAAAAAAAAAAAAAAAAAAAAAAAAGAAAAGAAAAGATAATTCACAGAGCATGAACAAAACTTTTTAAATATCTGGGATGAAATCAAAAGAAACAATTTAAAAGTAATTGAAATACAAGAAGAAATTGAAATGCAAGTGAATAGTCTAAAGAATTTTCTCACTGAAAGAGTAAAAGAAAAAATTACACATATTAAAATAGTGTCATTCAGGAAGAATAGACAATATTCAATACACCTAGTTAAAGGAGAACCTGACAAGACATATCATATTCAAAATGTACAACAGGGAAATCAAGGAAGAATATAAAAGTGGCAAGAGAGAAATGCCAAATCAAATTCAGAAGCAAACCAATTTAAAAAAAAAAAAACAAAAGAAGCAAACCAAGGAAAATCACCTCTGACTTTTCAGCTCAAATCCTAGAAGCAAGAAGATCCTGGAAGAAGATATTTCAATTTTTAAATGACCACAATCTACAGACAAGAATAATATGTGCAGCCAAATTCAGTTACAAATTCAAAGGGGAAATAAGAGAACTTCACAATAAGATCAAACGAGCAGAATTCATGGACAGAAAACAAGCATTACAAAGAATTCTCAAAGATAAACTCCAGATAGAAAAACAATCAATCTTCGAATCCCACAAACAGAGGGAATTCAATAAAGGTACACACTATCAAAGATAAGCAAAACAGTACAGAATTCACTAATAAA
Organism: Aplodontia rufa; assembly: GCA_004027875.1. Taxonomy (NCBI): domain Eukaryota; kingdom Metazoa; phylum Chordata; class Mammalia; order Rodentia; family Aplodontiidae; genus Aplodontia; species Aplodontia rufa. The sequence goes on along the minus strand of PVKS010026230.1, from coordinate 26,958 downwards.
ACAGGATGAGTATTATCCACAACTGTATAACTATCCTGACATTGAATGTGAATGTTCTCAATACACCAATCAAAAGATAAAGATGAGCGGATTGGATCAAAAAACAAAATCCATTAACATGTTGTTTACAGGAAACCCACTATACAGCTAAACACATCTGCAGATTGAGGGTGAAAGGCTAGAAAAATTCCACCAGGATTATGGCCCAAGAAATCAAGCTGATTTTGCAATACACATGCCTATCAAAGTACATTTCAATCAGAAACTTATCAGAGAGATAAAGAAGTCCACTACATTATAGTAAAGAGAAAAATAGATTAGGAATATAAAATCATAGTTAGTCTCTATGCTCCAAGCATCAACATTCCCACATATGTGCCAGATATACTCCAAGGTGTAAAACCACTATATGGATCCCAATACTATAATATAGGGAGTCTTTATACTCCTCTATCACCAATAGATAGATAATCAAAGCAGAAAATCAATAAAAAGATCTTCCAGCCTAAATAACCACATAAATCAAATGAACTTAACAGACATCTACAGAATATTCCACCCCAAATATTCTGAGTTCACCTGGGCTGATTCCAGGGAAGCAAAGCTGGTTCAACATATACATAAATAAGCATGATTCATCATTTAAATAGAATTAATGAAAAAACCATATGCTTATCTCAATTGATGAACCCATTTATTTTTAAAACTCTCAAGAAGATAGGAAATAAAGGGACTTAACTACGTAAAGGTCATATGTAACAAACCCTCAGTTAGTATAATCTTAAATGGAGAAAAGATGAAAGCAATTCCACTGAATTTGGGAATAAGACAAGGTTGACTACCCTCACTATTTTTATTCAGTGTAGTCCTTCAGACCCAAACTGGAGCCATTAGGCAAGAGAAGGAAACCAAAGGGATAAGAATAGGAAAAGAGGAATTCAAACTATACTTTTTTGATGATGACATGAAAGTATATCTGGAAGATTCAACAAACTGCACCAGAAAACTACTTGTGCTTATAAACAGATTTAGCAAATTGGCAGGGCCACAACATCAACACACATAAATCAATAGCTTTCCTATACACTAACAATAATAGGGCAGAAGAAGAAATCAGGAAATTGGTGCCATTCACGATGTCCTTAGAAAGAGTAAAATACTTTGGAATTAATCTAACAAGGGAAGTAAAAGACCTCTACAATGAAAATTATTGAACAATAAATAAAGAAGTTGAAGAAGACCTGAGAAAATAGAAACATGGTCCATTTTCTTGGTTAGATAGAATTAATATAATTAAAATGGCCATTGTGCCAAAAGTGCTGGGCAAATTCAATGCAATCCTCATCACCAAGATACCAATTTAGTTTATAAGACATAAAGGGACAGTGAGAAAGAGAGAGAGAATCAATTTTATTAAGTTATTCAACTGGTTGTCATTACTGCAGCACTCTGTTGCATATGTAGTGCTTGGGTATGAACTTGTGTCGTTTCACATGACAGGCATGCTGAGCCACTGCTCCAACCTCAATGTCCCTCTTTACAGATATAGAAAAAGCAATTCTCCAATTCATTTGGAACAACAAGAATCCCAGAATAGCCAAAACTTTAATAAGCAAAAAAGGCAAAACAGTTGGTTTTTGCATTATCAGATCTAAAATTATACTCTAGAGCTTTAGTAACAAAAACAGCATGGTACTGGTATCAAAATGGACATGAAGACCAATGGAACAGAATAGAAGAAACTGAGACAATTTCACAAATCTTTAAACGTCCAATATTTGACAAAGAGTGTCAAAATATAACAAACAGGAATGACAGACTATACAATAAATCTTGCTGAACAAACTGGACAGCTATTTGCAGGAAACTGAAGGTAGATTCTTTTCTCTAACTTTACACAAAAACAAATCAAAATGGATCAAGGAACTAGAAATTAAACCAGCTACCATACAACTGCTAGAAGAAAAATTATGACCAACACTGCAGCATATGGCATTTGGCAATGACTTTCTCAACAGGATTCCCAAACAGAAAGAATGAAAGTCAATAACTAATGAGTGGGATGCCATTAAATTAAAAAGCTTTTGCTCAGCCAAGCAATTTCAAACCCATCAAGAGAACCTACTGAATGGGAGATAATCATGGCCTGTGATTTCTCCGACAGGGCACTAAAATCAAAAACTTATAAAAAACTCAAAAACTTAGTATCAAAAATAGAAATAATCCAAAAAATAAATGGGCCAGAAAGCTAAAGATAAACTTGTCAACAGAGGAAATCAAGCAAGCCAATGAATACAAGAGAAAGTGTTCTAAATCACTAGTAATCAGAGAAATGTGAATCAACATGTGAATCAAAAGATTTGACCTCACTCCAGTCAGATTGGCAAAGACGAAAAATATAATCAGTAACAAATGGTTGAGGGGATGTGGGAAAATAAGAACACTAGCACACAGTTGGTGGAACTGCCAACTGATACAGCTGCTGTGGAAAGTAGTGTGGCAAATTCTCAAAATATTAGGGATGGAATTACCATATGACCTAGCTATCCCTCTTGTGGGTATTTTTCCAGAGGAGTTAGAATCAGCACATTATAATGACACAGCAATATCAGTCCTCATAGCAGCTCAATTAAATTATGGAATCCACTCAGTTGGCCCCTACTTGATGAATGGATCCAAATATCTAGTTATCATGTGTGTGTGTGTGTGTGTGTGTGTGTGTGTGTGTGTGTATGATGTAGTTCTAATCAGCTATTAGAAACAATGATATTATAGCCTTTTAAGGTAAATGGATGGCTAGGTGGCAATGCAAGAAATCATGGTGAATGAAATTAGCCAAACCCAGAGACTCAAGGGTCTTCCATCATTTATGAAGGCTAAAGCAAAATCCAGTATTGGGTGAAAGGTAATCAAATTCTTGTACTAGACCCGCCAAAATTAAACATATAATCTAGGGGAACCATAGATATGTAGGGCAGGGGGAAGGAGAGAAGAAATTGATGATAGGGGAAAGGGAGGGAGGGAGGACAGGAAGGGATCTAGAGAGAAAATTAATATTATAGCATATTGTTTATCCCCTTACCAGAGAAACCTAATACTTATACAATTAGTTAATTCTAGAAAATACATACATATAAACATATATGTATGTATGTATATGTTTTTATGTGTATATATATATTATAAGGGGGAAGAAGAATCAAGAGATTGGGGTGTGGGCAATGTGAGGATGACTCTGGATTAGGTTCAAATGCATGTCATATTGTTAATTATAAGCCTTTTTTTGGTACAATATCTCAACTTGTTAATAAAAAGAAGAAAGTAATTGTGACCTAAATTATAACATATATAACATAAAAACTATACATGTAATTTGATGACTAAGAAAAAATGTAAACCATTTGATAGAGAGCCAAAAGTGGTACTCTACTAATGGTCCATATGGTGGAGAGCCACAGATGCCATCTCTTTCAATGGCAAAGTTCAGTACTGGCTAAAGTAAACATGCTAAGTTTCTCAGTTTTTAATCTGTCTCTACTCTTTGGAACTTGTGTAAAAACTACATTCATTTAACTAATTCATATAGTGCTCTCTATGTGCTTATTGTTACAAGAGACTGAAGTATCAACATAAATCAGCCCTTCTGCATCTCAACTGTTCTTCAATTCACACCATTGACTTGTAGCCTATCACTGGAAAGACTTGGATTAAAGATTAGTAGAAGGGCTGGAGTGATGACTCAGTGGTAGAGCTTGCCTGGCTTGCATGAGGACCCTGGCTCAATCCCTAGCAGAACATATACAACTAAATGGAGGAAGAATGGCAAGCAACAACTTCCAAAATAAGATGAAAAAATTAAAAATAGATTAACTCCCTCCCCCTCTCTATCTCTTTTTTAAGAAAAATAAATAAAAGCTAAGTGGAGAATAGTCTGGACACCACTAAACCAAAGAAAGTGATCAGGGGGAGAGAGAAAGACACGGTACTGGGAAATGAAATAGACCAAATTAATCTGGATGTATGAAATACATCGAATGAATACCACTATTACACATAATCATAATGCACCAATAAAGAAAAAGCTGTGAGTAGAGAACATGATATGGCCATTAATTAACTGTTTAAGCAAGAGGATATCTGCTGCCCATCAGGTATGTGTTATAAAAACTGACATTGAAATTGTTGAAGGGCTCTCTTGTAGAGTTTGTTTCAGGTTTAATTACACATCTTATCCTTACACGGGTTACAGCTTGGTGAAATTACCTGTCACATTGTTAAATTATTAAAGAGTAGTGAAAATACCTGCTTAGAAAAAAAGAAGCATGCATTTAAGGCAGATTAGCATAAAGTAGATCAAGTTAAATGTTTGTCTGAATTGATCATGGAGAAGATATCATGCATCGTATATAATCATTCATAGTTCTTTCCCAGCTTGTCATTAGCTATGTTGGTACTCTTTCACATTGTACATCTCAGGGAATGATGGTGGTAGAGGAGTACTCACAGAGTCACTATATAGTAGTGTCTACAGAATTTCCCCAAAGTAGCAGGTGCTGATTTCTCTCTGCAGGTTCGAGAGTTCTAGAATAAATTTAAAACCTTTCACTGATTCTACATTTCATCCAAACTTGTGAATTCTAAAAGAAAAATGAAATCTTTCTTCTCCTTTTTTATTTTAGCTTATTAACCTTCTAGGGCTGCTATAAGAAATTACCACACACTTGGCTTAAAATAACAGGAATTTATTCTTAGTTCTAGAAACTAGAATTTGGAAATCAAGATGTGGGAGGTAGCACTACTTCCAAAGACTCTGTGGAAGAATTCTTCTTTGTTCTTCCAGCTTCTACTGTGTTTAGGCAATCATTGTCTTATGGCTTGATAACTTCAATTTCTATTTCATTTTTCATATGTTCTTCCTATGTGTGCATTCTTCTCTCTCTTTTTTTTTATGATGATACAAATCATTGGACTTAGGATCAATTCTAGTGCAGAATGAACTCCTCTAAAGTTCCTTAACTATATTCAAATTTTTTTCTAAATAAGTTCATATTTACAAGTCCCAGGTAGGCACTCTTTGAGTAGGCCACATGAAATTCATTACAGTAGTTAAATGCAAAATAATCCCAGGGCAAATGAAAGATTTTATGCTTAATAAATGTCTTTACATTTTTCTACTATATTTTACTAGAATAGCAGTATTATTCATACTAGCTAGAAAGCAGAAACAACACAAATGTTCATTAACTGATTAACTGATCATTAACTGATAAATAAAATTTTGCATATTCAAATAATAAAGTATTATTCAGCTAATAAAAATGAATTTAGTACTGATACATGCTCACTCTAGAAAATAATCCTATCTTCATTCTGTGACCATTACCACAACTGTTTCTCAATATAAATTTTAATGGTAATTTTTAACTCTCAAAATTATCCTGATTTGCATGATAAGTTTATATCACTATTCTTATAATTAGGTAATATCATGAAAGTAATTAACTCTTTTGGGCCTTAGTTTCCCATTTGTAAAACAAGGTCAAATCAGGTTTGACAGACATTGAGCCTGGCAGTATATTCTATAATAGTTCCATTTTATAAGCTAAGAATACCTTTTCACATAACTACTGAGTTCACTGTGGCTTTAAAGATGAACCTAAACTTGTGAAGAGTTGAATCACTAAGCCAACCTAAATCACTAAATCCCAGGGATGAGAGTAAACACAAAGATTAACTCCTGAAGACATGATAAGTACTAAAAATCCAACTTTCCAAAATTAGTCCATTCAGATTGGGGTCAAGGGCCTAGAGCAGTGGCTCAGCAGTTGTGGCACTTGCCTGGCATTGCGAGGATGTGGTTCAAACCCCAGCACCATGTACACAATGAAGCGTCACAACAATAAAAGCTACATATAAAAACTAAATAAAATTGATTCTCTTCTTACTCTCTCTCTCTCTCTCACTGTCTCTCTCTCTTTAAAAAAAGAAAAAGATAGGGATCAAGCATTCCAAAGTAGCAAACCTCCCTAAATATACCCCCAAACAAATGAAAAACAAAGATAAAAATTTAAATTAGAGACCCCCACAAAAATACTTTATCCCCATGAAAACTTGAAAAATTTAGCTAGTGGTTAACTAAAATCTGCTGTTGTTGAGATTGTAAATCCATCATGATGGTCAAGGTAATATGATGATACGATGCAATGTATATTTCCTAGTCCTTCTCATCTGTGACCACTTAGGAAAGTAAACTATATCAAAGAGGCTTAAGAGGAATTATCTCAATTTGATTCTCATTATTTTTCCTTCTCCTAAGATTACTCTGAAGATAGTCTCCATATTCCATACCTACATGCTGAACCTCAGAATTAACGATTTGTGAAACAAGTTGTACATGCACAGTGTGTGCTGGCAGAACAATGCAGGTGTAGAAGCACATCTCTCAGGATTTGAGTCAGCAACAGAGCCATAGATACAGGGTGATGGGGAAAGAATGAGAAGGCAAAGAAGAATTCTGTGCTTATCAGTTAACCCAAGAACAGGAAAGATGGATGCCTGCAATCTCACTGAGAAGGGCAGCAAACAAGAGAATGAGGTGAAATGGTAGTTGAGTTGGTAGTGCTGGTTATGAATCCAGCTTTCAGAGAATTAGATGAAGTTATGAGGGGAGGCACAGCTTCCTCTGGAAGCAGAAAGGCAATCAGAAAGAATCTGTATTAGCTTTTTTGTGACTGTGAATAAATGTCTGATACAAACAGCTCAAAGAAGGAAATGTTTATTTTGGCTTAGAGTTTCAGAGGTTTCAGTCTGTGGCTGGGTGGCTCTATAGCACTGGGCCTGAAGTAAGGCCCAAAATCATGGCAGACATTGTGGTTTAGAAAATCTTCTAGGCTTATAGCAGCAGGGAAGCAGAGAGAATACAAGGAAGGAGCCAGGACCAAGATATAGTCCTCAAAGTTGTACTCCCAGTGGCCTGTTTCCTTTAATGACGCCAAACCTGCCTACTGATTCTACATCTTCCCAATAATCCTTTCAAACTGTTAATCCATATAATGGATGAGATGAATACTTTGATAAGGTTAGACCCCACAATCATTTCCCTGAAGCTCCACCTTTGGACATTGCTGCATTGGGGACCAAGCCTTTAACACATAGCATTTTTTTTTTCTCTGAACTCGGGCCTTGCACATGCTAGGCAAGCGCTCTTCTACAGAGCTAAATCCCCAACCCAAAACACACAAGCTTTTGAAGGACATTTCCTATTCAAACAATAACAGAACCAGTATCAGTGGCACCAAGATACCCAACAGTTCTACAAGTAAGCAATAAAAGGTTTCAGAGAAGACATTTGCATTGTTTCCCTAGAATGTCAGGGCTCGGAAAAAAATAATATGAACCCTTTAAGAGTTGGAGACCAAGAGTAAGATAATGAATCCTTAACTTTTTGCATTGCGGAGTGTGTGTCCATGATTTTCTTCTGGTTAATGATTTGTAGGTTTCACATATTGGGTAGGGTCTCCCTTGGCTTTAGCCTTCCAGTTGAGGCCACAGTTTAATGTAGTGCAATTTCTACATCTAAAGGGCCCTATGGGGCTGGGAGTTGGAAGCAGGGACACGTCCCACTTTAGCTGAGATCTCATTTCGGGATGGTGTGGTAGCCATCATTGTTCTTAGCTTTTAATATGTGGACAGGATAATAACATTCATCTTGGAGACACTCCACTATCTCCTAACTTGCCACAGTGTATATGCACTACCATTATACTTTGTGAACATGCTAGGAGGGAGATGCTGTACAAGCTGGACATGTTCATCTCTTCAGAAAATATGATGTAGTATGTACATAGGCTAATGAACCTTCCACAGTCCCATTTCTGTTATAGGGGCACTCAGTAATGCTCAGTTACTAACAAGCACTAATATTGAGCTTTGCTCTCCCCATCTTGTTTCTGTCGGTATTGAAGAGCCAGAACCCATCTGTAGGGTCTCAGCTCTGGATCCAATCATATTGGAATATTTTCAGTAAATAAGCACCAAAGACATTATCAAAGAGCTGGCAGAACTTCAAGAACGTGTTGTGGTAAAGCTGTGCTGGGTATCAGAAAAGGGAGGCTGACACCAATAGGTAGTCATTGCTCATTGGCAAGATCTCTACCAGGTAAGTCAGGAAGCTGTTTCCTTTGCCAAACATTGAAGGTGTTTGGAGAGCCATGGAGCTCAGAACCTGGGTGGTGGGTGGTAACTGGAAAGATCTTTAGGCCAAAGAAAGTGCTTTGGGCAGATAGTGGCTTCACAGCACAGCTGATGCTTCCTTTAAGTGGTCCTTCTCTATTTTCTTCCAGGAGGTTTTATTCCTTTCAGCCACCTTTGGCTTTAACAATTAGATTCCACTAATTGCACTTTGTATTTTCCTCATCTTAAATGTGTCAAAGTGGCAAAGGTGCTCTTCTCTTACTCCAGTGTTTTCCCTGGGTGAATCTTATGCTTTTTAAGTGTACCTGAATAAATGAAGACTTTCCCTTTGTAGTGTCCCACAAAAACTTGATTGCATTCAGCAGGGTTGACTTGGCTCTGGGATCCAAGATATCAACAGACAGTGGAATAGCAGTTTTGAAAATCTGGTCCCTGGGCCACCTCCATCACCAAGTGCTGATGCTCTGGATCAGAGCATAGGAAACAGCAGTGGATGATACTTCTCAAGTAGTATTTCATGTTCACATTCTGAAAACATTCAAGCTTCTGATTCTCTCTCATTTGCATTCAGTAATAGCAACCATGTGATCTCTCTCAGCACATCATACCATTTGTCATTCATTTCTTTGTCACTTAATTCTCAAGGCAATGCACTATGCAAAACATAGTGCTTCCTCCACGAAGGTAGTAAAAAGAGTTACAACTCTGTCTTGCTTTTTGGAACAGAAAAATAAGACTTTACTTTGTTTTTAAATAACTTTGCTATGGCAGACGGCTAACCTAACGAAACTTCAAATCGAATGACTTTCAGAGTAATAGGGGGATGGCTCTCTAGGATACTTGCAGGTGTAGGGAGGGGTATGGGGAAGGGGGAGGGTATATGAAGAACTCATAGGAGTCTGGAGATTGGGAAGATGGGGGAACCATCCCAGAAGCCGATGTCATTCCTCCACGAACTACCCATTTAAGGCATAAGTTCTTCTGGGGGAAACTGCAACAAGTAAAACCCAAGGTGGTTATCTATGTTTTGGCTTTCCCCCCCGGATAACAAAGTTTATATCCATTGATTGCTAATGTTTTGATAATGTTTCCCCCTCAACTGTATTTCTATATACGTCTAATAATACAAAAATAACTTTGCTACATTTATTTTATGTTGTGATTTTTACTCTAAGACTTACTCAAATTTTGATCAAATTAATAATAGAACTATTAGATATTTGCAATATTTTAAGTCCCTTGATAGCTACTTGTTAGTCTTTTGACTTGATTTTGATATAGCTATTTCCAATAAAACTCCCCTCAAAAATTTCTGTTCTCACAGTTCATGTTAATTTCCCATTACTATCAACAATATCTGAGTTAGTCAACTTATAAAAAGGAAGGATTGATTTTGGCTCATGGTTTAACACATTTCAGTCTACAATTATTGCCCCATTACTTTTGGGCTTGTGTTGAGACAGCACATCACTGTAGATAGTCTATAACTATATAAAGTGTATTCACATCATGGCAAGACTGAAAAAGCAAAAAGAGTCAGAGAAAGAAACTGAGATCCCACAATCCCCTTCTAATGCATGCCCCAGTGACCAAAAAACCTCCTTTAAGGCCCAATGTCTTAAATTTTCTACCACCTGTAAATAGCACCAAGTGGGGGATTAATCTTCCACCTATCTTGTGGAAGACATTCAGGATCCAAATCATTTTAATGCTCTGCCATTTCAGCAATGTGTGATGAAGGTATACCTTCCAAACATTATCTGGAACCTCTCTGGGTATAATAATGACAACCAATTCAATTCAGGCAGCTTATCATAAAGGTTATACAGAAGACGCACATTCAGTGAGTGTTGAAGTTACTCTGACATTACAACAAGATGCCACTTGACACTCTTTGGAACTGTAGTAGGTAATATTACTAAAGAAAGCACAGTTATCTGATTTTATGGAAAATAAAATCCACTGGAGGAAAAGATAGAGGAACTATCTTATTGAGAGTTGGCACTATGGAGGAAAAGCAGCCGCTACTAAAATTGGTCAGGGACGGAGTGATGAAAGAAGGAAATACATGATGTGCCCTTTTCTCTTGTTCTCCACACAATCAGCCCGAATTCCTGTTGGCTAAATCTACCTGAAACAGTTAAGCCGAAGAGCCTAGGAATATGGTGACAGGAAATGGGCAAGAAATAGATGGGAGTGACTGGTAGGCAAAAACAGATATACATTGATATACTTTATAATGTGTCAAATATCATGAGAGAAGTTTATGAATGTGAATTCATTTATGTATAAAGTTGGATTGCTTTAAGAAATCATGTTTTAAGGTAGTCTTTGAAATTTTTAAGTTTTCCTCACATTAGAACCTCTTCAAATATATACAAAAATAATTTCTTGAAAGAAGCAAATGTAAATTAAGTGAATATAAAATGATCTAGGAAAATATATGTATATATGCCATATATTGTATTTAGGAAAACTATTTTGATTTTAAATTTTAAAGAACATTCTAGTTTAAAATTTGCTAAAGTATCTATATAGCATTGTTATAGAGCGGTTATACAGTAGTTAATAAAACTCAGGTAGTTACAGCAATGTGCAGTTTATTTTTTGAAAATACTAAAAGCCTTAGTAGTTGATATGCATGACTGAATTTCCAGTTAAGTCTATCGCACACAAAGTACTCTACCATGTCTCAGACTTTAGTCTCCTAGTGAGGAAGTATGTATAGCAAAGTGAAAAGCAATAAGAAAATTTCCCCATCCTAAAATAAACAGCTTGCTATCACTTAAAAAAAGTTATAAAAAATTACTAAAACTTTAAAAATATTAATGAAGCATGATTCTAAAATAAAATTTTAAACATTTGTGTGAAAAAAAAATTATAGCCACTCTAGTGTGGGCAGGGGAAAATACATACAGTCATATGGACTACATAAAAGAAAAATCTAATTATAATAACAAGGACCATTATTATAAAAATGAATAGCATCTATTGATAATTATTTGGATTATCATTTTCCTATTCTTAAATATATATTGCAGATTTTGGTAATATGTTCATAGTTCCATGAATTTGCACATATAAATTACACTTAATTTCTTCTTTGACTATTTTTGTATACTCAGGCTTATTGTATAAAATGTTGATTATTCTTGTTCATGTTTTTATTAGTGTTCTACTACTTATCCATACTATTATGGTTTATTTTGATACAAGCATACATGTATGAAATATAATTTTTCCACTTCATTTACCAGTACCTCTCTCCCTCTCCTGCTCCCTGTTTCCACTCCTCTTCCTCTGCTTCTTGACTACCTACTACTTATTTACAATTTTTATTAATACTTTATTTATATGTGTGTGTGCATATATACACACACATAAAAGATTCTCTGAAGAGTGTGTGTGTATACGTATATATATATACATGTGTGTGTGTGTGTGTGTGTGTGTGTATACATATATACACATGCACATTTTGGTCAATTTTATTCCACTGTTTCCCTTTCCCCTGTTGCTCTTTCTCCCACTATTCCTTTCGTCTACTATACTAAAGTCCCTTCTATTTCCATAGAGATTCCCCTATTTACCTGCTGCTTTGAACTAGTTTCAGCATATGAAGGAAAACATTCAAACTTTGACTTACTGAGCCTCACTTATTTAGCATTTTTTCTAATAGTGCTCAGATCCAGTTATAATTTCTGCCATTAAAAATGCTATATCAAACATCAACATCTTGATTTTCATATTTTTAAATAATATTCCAAGATGTGGTTATTTTCTTTTTTGTAACTACTTGACTCTTGCAATATTTTCTATTAATATTTTGAGCACAGCTTCCATAACCATTCACACAGAAATTATTTTGTGGACATAGGTTTCCATTTATTTAAAAACCTAGGAGTGGAAATGTTGGTAACAATGTGGTACTTTGTACAAAAAAAAAAAAAAAGGAAAACTGCTTTACAAAGAAGCTATATCATTTTTGTCTACCACCCAGAATATTTGAAATCTGCCATTCAACATCATCAGTAGTGATAACTACCATCAGTCTCTTTCTTTTAGCAAATTTAATGGTTGAGCAATAGTATTTAATTATTATTTTAATATATGTTTGTGTAGTGATTAATGATGTTCATCTTTTCATGTGATTAAATTTTTATTTGTACCTTTCTGTAAAAATTACTGCTCAAATGTGTTATACTATCTCAAAACAGAAGAGAGCATTATGAATACACTCACTGTAAAAAAATGATAAAATTTCCAGATGTTGGATGTAATGATACTGATTGGAAAAATTGCATTATAATTTATACTCACTTTCTTAATGCCCCAATTAGTGATATTAGTAACTTGTTAGTGCATTACATGACATTGTGCAAAATATTTTATATTTTAAAAACTTAAAGAAACTTTATATTCAATACACATATTTTGGGTAAATAAAAAGTATTTTATTTTCAAACAATGCAGTAATATTTACTAATAATTTCTGTTAGATTACATTTTATTTTATAAAATTTCATACTGCAAAATGTAAGAAAAATTTTTGAGTTTATTTAATGCATTTTCAGAAAAAAATTGCTTTTGATTTATATCCACTTCCATTTTAGTTTTTTGAGAGTTCCAGATCTACTTTCTTTCTCTACAAATTTGCATTTATAAATTTATATATTTATAAAATGTAATCCTACTACATTATATAAATTTTGAATAGAATTTTGCACATATTCATTTATAATATTATATTGTATACAAACATTTTTAATCCAACTTCTTGATAAATAATTCTGAAATGAGATTTATTTTCTTCAAATTGTGATTTCTTTAGTGTTGGTTAAGGAAAATTTATTATTATTTTTTTTTAAAGAGAGAAGGACAGTGAGAGAGACACACACAGAGAGAATCAATTTTTTTTTATTGAGTTTTTTCATATGGCTTTTATTGCTTTGACAGTTCTGTATGTGGGTGCTGGGGTTTGAACCCATGTACTTGCACATGCCAGGCAAGTGCTGTAACTGCTGAGCCACCACTCTGGCCCTTAAGCAATAAATTATGATATTGAGTGTATTATATCTCAAATTTCAAAATTGTTAAAATTACTATGATCATTTTAATCTTATATCTAGTATCCTGACTGCTAATTTAATATTCAAGAATATTTTAACTCAAAAAAATATTATTTTTGAGAAATTATTTATTTGCCTTACATAATGATTATCAGGCACATAAAAATGAATGATTACTTGGTAGTAAACCAAACCAGTGCTTGGAATCCAGCACTCCTCAAGAATCTAAGTCCAAAGACTCAAGGCAAATTCTTTGGTGGTGAACTCCTATAATAATCAAAAACAAGCTACTTACACCAAAAATACATTTTTTACAGAGTAGAAATACCCATATTAAAAGGGAGGGAAGGAGCATAGAAAAAAGATAAGGGACCAAAATAAGCCAGAGATGCAAAGGTGACTTAGTTGGAAATGAGGCAAATAAAACAAAGCAACTACAATAAAATAAGAACCAATCAACAAATGATCTGGGTTTCTTGAGGTCACTGATTCAATGATTCTTAAATGCTTATAAAAAATTAAATACTTTTATCATTTAAAACTTTTGTTTCCTCATTTCCATATTGAAAGAGATTGACTTCATGATATTTATGTTCCCTTTGAAGTGTAATATTAGAAGATTGAAATTATCCATAACTGATCCTTTGAATGAATTTCTACATAGTAGTCAAGAGATGCAATTAGGCGAAATCACCATGGAGCATACATATGTTTTTGATTGGAACAACTGAATTTATTAGAAGTACAGTAAATAAATAAATTTTGAAGCTTCATTTTAGTTTTTAATTTCCTCAGTGAAAATGAGTTATTTTCCCAAGTACTGTTGTCTTGTTCTGAACGTTTCTCTTCTTTTTCTCCCTCTTCCTTTCATTTATCTAACTATCCCTCTACTCCCCCCTTCCTTCCTTCCTTTTTATGTTTCTTTCCTCCCTTTGATTTTGTATATATGTATATTTTCAAAAAATTCTGTTCTATACAGTTAGCCTTAACCTGTTTAGGATAAGTCGGATCACCATAAAAAAACAGGATACCCTTTGGGGTAAGGAATAAAACATCTCAGGGAAAATAGGACAGTCAAGCTAGCACTTGGTGTTATGGGGTCAGCAGCTATACTAGAAAATGAGGAATTAAAAGATGATCTATTCTTCAAGGCTATGGATATAATATACTAGGAGATGGAAGGCTGGGAAAACCAACAACATTCAGAGATAATATGGTTAGCAGAACTCTCCACTAAAACCAAGCAAAGCAGGGTCTGCACTATTATGAGAACTATACTAGAGATTTCCTAGATGACAAAGATAGCTGCAGGTAGTGAGGGGTAAACAGGTGCATGCAACAGTCCCTAAAGCAACAGTTCCCTCTCTTGTCACACACCTAGGGGGGAGACTTAAGATGGTAATGAGACACATGACACAAGGCAAAACTTGACAAAGACTGCAGGTGTAATTGAAGTCCCACTGCTGCATGTGATGTGATCAAACAACCAAGTTCTGCCTACTCCCTCCACATATGCCATAGAGGACAGTCCCTTGTGTTCTTTAATTGACTGGGGTCTGTCCTCCAGGTGCTGTCTTCCTTCTATCTTAAACAGAAGACTTAACGGAGCTTTGTCTGGGCTTAACTTCTTCATTTCTACAATTCTGAGTCTAAGAACTCAAGGTTAGGAAAACTCTTAGTGATTTAGAAATTTTCATTCAAAATGCTAAATTCATAAGAATAAGAATGGGTGAAGATATTACTGAACAAATAGTTAAAAACTAAAGAATCACTGCTGACTTGTCCCAAGCATTCTGTCCGCAGAGTAACTCTATGTACCCAGACCTCTTTGCAATTTCCAGTTCTGCAATTTGAAGGCACTGCAGAAGAACTAACGTTGCTTCAATTGCAAAAATCATCACAGACTTAATACATATTTCATAATTAACCTATCTGACAAAATTTAGACTAGAAATAGGAAAATGGTGTATTCAATTGCAATTTCAGGTAACGATTAAAAATACACTGAAAGTCTATAAACTTACACCACCACAATAAACCACACTCTCTGCTAGAGTAGAGGAGGAAGAGCAGAGGATAAAGAAGAAAACTTTAGTATTAAATAGATCATTAGACAATAATTAGAATGAAATGTAAAGTAAGGGAAGATGAAGAAAGTACGTTCCATCTTGCATGTTATTTCACTTGTATTGCTTTATATTTTATTAGAAATAATTTTTTTCTATTTTCTTCTGTTCTAAAATATTTTCCTTCTGTATCACATATTATATAACAGTATTTAATCATATCTCTATAATTTTGTGGAAATATGAGGAAACAAATTGATATTTGTCAGCAGAGGACAAATAAAACTTTGTTATTTGCATAGAATTTCATGATGAGTGAAAAACAAAAGGCAAATGAGTTGTGAGACATCTTCTTTTATTACCTATTATTATTTCTTGAAAATAAATAAAAAATGATAATAATTGTGTTCATCTCACAGTAAGAGATTCCTCATATATACATGGGGAGGTCATATTTTTATCTCTTATTATCTCAGAATTTAAGAGGTAATCTAGGACGAGTACAGCAAGAGTCCATAAAAGCATCGGAAGCCCAGGATTTATCTCTCTCTTCTATCATAGACATCGTGCATTGCCTATACTTAAGTTCACCTCAAACTTAAAAACTGGTTGCGGATGCTATAACATTCACAGCCACTTTCCGGAAAGGAAGAAAAAGAAATCAAAAGGTAAAAAGGAGCTTATCGGTTGAAACACAGCTGGACATATTTTATTTTATGCAGGACACATTGCATTTTATTTTATGTTGGTCATAATTCTGTTCTATTGTTATAATTTACAAAAACTGAAAATTATCTGAGTAGGCATGTAGAAGTCTCTGCTATAGTCATCCTGATTATAAACACTGCTTAATTGGTTTCTATGTCAGAAAAAAAAAGAATTATTGGGACAGAAAGAAAATAGCTTTGAATCTACAAAATATCATGAAACAGATGAATAATAATATTGGAAACATGAAGTAAATGATAGCATTTTGTGAAAAATAACCACTTAGAGTTTGTATTGGTGAAACAGTGTAGTTTTCATCACCTTTCAATTGTGTAACATGATTGCCTTCTCTCTACATCTTCTTCCTGTTCTGATTGATGAATTTGGAGTAAGCTACTTAATGTGCCTAACTCTGATTTTTCTGTTGTGCTGTCTGAGGTATAAGACATTCATGTGGAAAAAAAAATCTTCTCTTCCTCACAATGCAGTATTTCTTTCACAAAAGAGGAAAACCACCGTCCTGTAACTAGTGTTCAAGCTTGGTTAATTTTAAAGTTCAGTGTTACTCATCCCAGTATTCTATAGTTATTATCTGAATTTTCACTGAGTTAAGCTTTTTTTTTTTTTTTTTTTTTTTGACATTGCAACGTCAAGTGCTTTTGGCCTTGGTATTTAGCGTAAGAGCAGAGCATTCTGACTTGGTAACTTGCAGAGGCTCAGAATAGATCATGTGATGCATCACAGGCATATTTTAACCAATGCAGCCTAGAGAAGATATTTTGAGACTTAGGCTACTTATGTTTTAATACTTGACAAGAAAGTTCAGCCTAGTGCAGGTGAAATGCTATTTCTATGCAGGCAGAGTGACACATGAAAAGATTTAACCCAAGCTCTAAAGTGCATTGACGAAGAAGCAATATCTGTGCAGTCCTGTTAAAAGTATTTGAAGACTGACAGGGACTCAGTTGAAGCAGAGAAGATGATGGGAAAAAACTGATGGGAACACCTGAACACCTGTTCCATGGGTTGTTCCAAAGACAATAGAGGAAAAAGATGCATCATATAAATATTGGTCTACATACCTGCAGAACAGTGGGGCCATCACCAAACAATAATGATCCTTGGAAATGCTATTTACTTCAGCATAAGTGATTTCAACGTTACCAATTTTAAGAGCAGGAACTTCCAGAGGTGTCCAGATACAACGTGCCCTTAAGTGTGTCGAGACACCTTAACGTGCATACTTGGCCATTGTGAGAGCCTTGGCATGCATTTTGCTAAGCCTTGACATGTGTATTGCTGAGGTCTTTACTGGCAATGAGACTAAGCCAAGATGCAAGTATCAGAAAAAGAGCATCTCCACAGACAGCTGTTTAGACATTAAAGGGAATGAAAAAATGTTTGTTGGATTTATAAGTCTATAAAACTAGTCAGATTTCAGTATTTCTCATGTTAAGAGAGGTAGCTAAGCCCAAATAGAAATTACAGAAAAACCAAGATAAGGTCTTCAAAGAAAGCCTAAAATAAATCCTCCTGCTGAAGGTAGTCGCCAGGAAACTATTGATTAGTCAGTACCCTCTCAGAGTGGCAGGTACATTGTCCACTGTGAAAACAATGGAGGATGAACTTTCCGAAGATGGCTTCACGTATAAGGATGTATGTCAACTCTTGCACATATATAAGAGGACACCTGAAAGGCAGGCTGTACTCCTAACACATGTTTGAGTGAGATTTAAGAACTGATTTTATAGACTCAGAGACAAACTTTGCCTGGGTTGTGATGAGATACACCCAAAATTAGAATGTTCAAGGAAGGTTATTGGTAGGTTTTCTAAAGGAATCTCCTGTCTTAATCCCCTGTTTTCAAATAACCACCCTGTCATTAAAGGAAACTGAAAACCAGGAGTTATGTTGAAAAAAATCATCAATTTCAAGAGAATGCATATGGTATTTTTCCATTCATACAACAGTATTTTAAAAAAAAAGAGATGGGGAGAGAGAGAGAGAAAGAAAGACAGAGTCAATTTTATTTAGTTTTTCATGTGATTTTCGTTGCTCTGACACTTTGTTGTGTGCATGGTGCTAGGGTTTTAGCCTGTGTCCTCACACATACCAGTCAAGTGCTGTAACCACCGAGCCACCACTCCAGCCTTCACATAACATTCTTAAAATGGCAAAATAATAGAGGGAGAACAGATTAGTTGTATCCATGGGTTAGAAGCGCATAGGGAAAAGGGAAGTGGCTATGGCTGCATAATGGATCATTTCTTAGGAAGGAACCATGCTATATCGTGTGTTGGCATCACAATATAAAGTTAAATAGCTTCCTATATGAGAAATATAATAAATAAACATATCAAGTATGAGCTTAATATTTAAATAATTTTACTCTTACTACAGAGTAATAAATAAATAGAAAGATAGGACACAATTTATTAAAAGAAGAAAAAACTAATTTTGCTCCTTTGGGCTTTCTTTTTCAGGAGTTTGACTTATAATGTCCTTAGGATCATGTACTCTTTGGAGCTCCATGTACTTCACCCTTACAAGCTATCCTGGATTACCTCGCATGTGAGAACCCCGTCCAATCCTGGGAGGGTGCATCTTAAACGAGAAAAGAAAGTATGAACTACTTTACTGTATGGACTGGGGCTAAAACTTTAATCTTAACAAGTGTTAGGTCAGAGTACTAATAAATGGGAAGCTGCCTAATGAGGAAAGGAAGGAGTGCCTTCTACCTGGATGATGAAAGCCCTTTACTAAATTTAAGTTGATTTTTAAAAATACTTGTGAGTGGGATTAGGGATTTAACTCAGTGGCAGAGCACTTGCCTAGCACGCACAAGGCCCTGAATTCAGTCTGCAGCCCTGAGGGAAAAAAAACAATTCCTCAGTTCAATATCTACCATACAGGTAATAATTTTATAACTCCTATTCTAGATCTTAGTATGGGTATTATTAAATTCTGGAATAAGTAGTCAGTTGATTCCAAAATCCTGACTCCTGATTTATATTTCTTTGACCTTTACATTTTTGCATGTCATTCTCTCATTCTAATGTTATATGAAAGTTCCAAATTAATTTTAATGTTATGGGTGTGCATAGGAATATATGGAAATAAATATTTCATAATGATATGAGCTTATTTTATTGTTATTTATGTTAATAAATATTCTTTTTTCACCATAAATTTCTATGCATAAATATCTACATCATTTTCTTATACAATTTCAAAGTCTCCCCAAAGTAGGAAAATACTAACATGGTCTTCAAGGTCAACTTTTCATTAGGCTGTAAATATGTGTTTTTTCAAAATTTATTGTTAAAATATTAGCAAACTCATAGAAATAGATGAAATTTCCAAAAGACTTGAAAACATAATAATAGGGATTTATATTGATAAACTTCTAGAAATAAAGTGGGTGAAAACTAGATTTAGGAAAAAGATAGAGATTCCCCAGGAAGCTTCACATTAGAATAATCTATTTAAGGCTGAATATTAGGAGAGAATAAGGTGGTGAGTGAATGGAAAACTCTTAAAAGGTTGTGAGGTTAAATAGGATCAAAAACTACACTGTCCTCCCCAGGAATCACAATAGCCTTCATATTTTACCATTCTAACAGGTTCATCATTATATTAGTTGATGGATTCAGCTTATGTTTCCGAAGTGAAAAATAATGTACAGTATATTTATGTATTTATTGGCTATGCCTAAATCTTCTTTGATGAGCTATCTATGTTGTTTTTCCTATTTTCAGTGGGTTGTTTGCTTTTTCATAATTGAACTTTGAGGATTATTTATCTATTCTATACATTAGTCACTAATCAGATATATATTTATTATGTCTTATTTTTCTCTGACTGTGACATGACTTTTTTTTTTTAAAGGAGAGAGAGTGAGAGTGAGAGAGATAGAGAAAAAGAGAATTAATTTTATTCAGTTTTTTAATATGGTTTACGTTGCTCTGACATTTATTTGTATATATGCTGCTAGATTTCAAACCTGGGTCCTCACATGTGCCGGGTAAGTGCAATACCACTGAGCCACTGCTCCAGCCTGTGACATGACTTTTTATTCTTCCAATTCTTCTCCAGAGATGCATTAGCATGGATTTTATTATTTCTAATGACTAAGGCAGTACTGATTCTGAGTTGTGATCTTGGGAAAATAGAAGTGTGGAATAGCAGCCAGGCAGGCTGGAGTGTTCAGGGTTGCCAGAGCCCATCAAGCCAAAGTGGGCCTCAGGCACCTGAAGCCAGGGCTGAGGCAATGTCAGGGAATGCCAACCTGTCACACCATGGGCAGCCCAGCTCAGCCCAGTCCAGGTCCTCTTGGAAGCCTTCACAACACATTAAAGTTCCAAACCCCCAAGCATCCACATTAAGCTGAATTCCAACCACCAGTTGGGAAAACAGAAGTGGGGTAGACCCGCATTGAGATTGCAGGGCTAACTAACAGCACTGGAACTTCTCCTATTCTGATTAGCATAAATTTGGGTGAATAGCATTGGTACTTTTCCAAACATTGATTAGCATAAATTCAGACCAACAGCATTGACCCAGATGCTATATAAATTCCTAGACTAACAAACTTAAGTGGCTACCCCTCTTGGGTCCCTTCTTGCTCTGTGGACATTCTGTAATTATTCACACTTAAATAAATCCAAATCTTTACTCCTCTGAGGATTTCATTCTTTGAATTTGTGAGACAAGAACTCAGAAAGAAGAAATTGGTGGTGAACTGCTGAGGTGTTCTGCAGCACTGGAGGAGATAGCCTGCCATTAAGAGGTATAACATATGGCTGTGCAGCATATGTAGACCCCACCAGCAGAGGTGGGAGAAAGTACAGTTTCATTGTTTTTTTGTGTACTCTACCAACTACTCTGTGAGTTGCAAGGTTCTCCAGTCCTGCTAGTAGAAATGAATAGTCTGTTCTCACCTATAGGTATGTACTGGACACTATTACCTCTAATCATTTCAGGTGATTTTTAAATGTAGTTCTCTGTAATTGTCAAAATCAATCATTTCTCTGCTGAATTTCCATTCTCTGCCAACCAGTACTATGCAGAATACTCAAAGCAGATCTCCGCCGATTTCTGGAGAGCTGTCTTTGTGTAGTTCACTTCTGTTCTCTCTTCTCTGTCTATTCAACGTAGTGAGTCTCTATGTTCCACCTAGATTCCTGATCATGGGCACAGTCTGGACTCTCTCAGAAGGTAGTAAATTAGAGTTATCTCAGAACTGACTTACTTGTTTCTTGTTTCTCAGGGGTCATCACCTTTGTTGCTTGATGACCAGTGGATTGAAAAATAGCTGTTTCAATCATTTGCCCTTTTTTCACTGTTGTTTCAAGGAGCAGGATAAATCTAACCCTTTCTTTCCATCTTTTCAGGTGCAGAAAATAAAAATGTTAAAAGAAAGTTCTTTTAAAACAAACACATTTAAAGAAATCTGTGAGACATTAAAATTCTAAATAAATCAGAGCAAATGTCTTTATTCATTCTATACCATAATATTAGAGCTTACCATAGCAAATTTTACAGCAAATACCAATGACTTTACATGAAGAAGAAATTATAAATGTCTCTGCTTTTTTTTAAGAGGGGAAACTTAAGCTTATAGGCTAATTGTACCTAATACAATTTTTCTTTTCTTGAGTGGAGATAGCCAAAGAAACTTATAGATTCTTCTAGGATATCCTCTTCATCTGTAGAACATAGGAGTAATTTTTCTGGACTAATCATGCTACACTGTTTGAAATGCAATTTAATATACAAGTCCCTACAAATAAAAAAAAAGAAAAATTCAACTAGATTATGAATTCAGCAATGCAATTGAAAATGAAATTATATGAAATGCATATTTAATATGTGTGAAGTTACATATGCACATATATATGATAATGTTATTTCTTATATGCATATGTGTGTATCTTTATAGATGAGGTTATGTTTGCATATGTTGGGTCACCTGCTCAAGACATCTTTAGTTCAAATATTCACATCAACACTAAACACCATTCGCTTCACTCCTGCAACACACAATTTTCTATCCTTTCCCAAATAATATACACATGTGTGGTTTATAAGTGAGGTGTTCCCCCAAAGTTCGAGTGTTAGATAATCCAAGATAGTTTAAAGGTGAAATGATTGTGGCTGGAGCGGTGGCTCTGTGGTTATGGCGCTTGTTCAAACCCCAGCACCCATGCACACAACTAAGTGTTAGAGCAATCAAAGCCATGTGAAAAACTCAATAAAAATTGATACTCAAAAAAACAAAAATTGCTTCTCTCTCTCTCTCTCTCTCACTGTCCTTCTCTCTTTAAAAAAAAAAAAGTGAAATGGTTGGGTTATGAGAGCTTTAACGTAATCAATGCATTAATCCAGTGATAGGGTTTAACTGGGGGGTGATTGCAGGTAGATGGGGTATGACTGGATTGGGTGGGTCACTGGGGACATGCCTTTGAAGTTTATGTTTTGTCATGGTCATGGTGAAGACAGCTTCTCTCTTTCTCAGCTTTCGGTGCAATGTTCTGAGCTGCTTTCCTCTGCTGTGCCCTTCTGTCATGATATTCCCTCTTACCTTGGCCCAGAACAACAGAGTCACTAACCTGAACTCGTGGTTCAGAATCTTGGACATTTTGGGAATTTGTGGGAAGAATTTTGGAAAGATTAGAGTTGCACCTTAGAAAAGCTTTCAATGTTTTTAAGTGGATCTTAACAGGTAATTTTGGTGGAAGTTCAGAAAACCTAATTTGTGAGATACACATAAGATCTGAGGGGCCACAGGCAGAATCTTATGGTTTAGATATAAGGTCTCCCCCAAAGACTCATGTGTGACACAATGCAAGAGGATATAAGGATGAATTGATTCAGTTATGAGAACTTTGATCTAATCAGTGAATTGATCCACTGATAGGGATTACCTGGGTGGTAACTATAGGCAGGTGGGGTGTGGCTACTGGAGGTCACCAAGGGCATGCTTTTGGGTTTATGCTTTGTGATGGTGAGAGGAGCTGGCTTATTTGCTCATGCTCTCTCTCTCTCTCTCTCTCTCTCTCTCTCCTTCCTGCTGTTATATTCTGAGCTGCTTTCCTCTGCCATGCCATTCCTCCATGATGTTCTACCTCAACTCAAGCCCCAAGGAATGGGGACAAATATCTATGGACTGAGACCTCTGAAATCATGAGTCCCAAATAAACTTTTCTGCAAATTTTAAAATTGTAAAAGAAAATCCATTGTAAAGCTGTTCTTTTCAGGTCTTTTGATAATATCACTGAAGCAGCTGACTAAAACAATATGACATTTTCTGGTATTTACTTAAGCATATTAAGTATTATATTTCTGAATTATTCTTGTCAATGACATTTTTAACTGATTCATTGTATAAAATTGTTCCGTGATTTTAACTATATGGTGAAGTAGAATCTTGAAGAAAATTAGATGAGGAGAATATGGTGTGGGATCATTTCATTAGTCTTGCAAGTAATCAGAATCAAAAACTGAATTTCATTGCAGATCTGTGATTAAAATTGTTCATGACATAAATTTAACTTCAATGACATTAAAGAAAACCACAATTTAAGATTATACATTTCTAAAAACAGAAATAAAAAGGAGGAATTCATATTATGACCATTCTAATAGCTTTACTTTTATTTTTATTTTTATCAACATATGTCAATTTTTCTAATGTGGGTCCTTTAAGTTAAGTAGATCCAATAAGTGCTTCAAGGAAGTGTTATGCATTCAATGACTGATTCGAATTTAAGATAAATTATGTATATAAAATCTTAGTTGCAGATAATAAAACCATAAATGAAAATACCTTAATACATGTAATAATACAGAAAAGTTCATTGATTTATGTGTCTCACATGCTGATTTGTAAAATGCTGAAATAATATATGTGCAGGTAAAAAATGTTACCTTTGGACAATTGTAAACTGTGTGTTTATTTCTCTATCTGCAAGATATTGATAGAAGGAAGACATGAGTACATAATGAAGTTCAATTTTATTCATACTCAGTAAAAGCAAAGAGTGAAAAACATTGAACATATAATCATTGCCCTCTTCAGGTTTTCTTTCTGAAATTGTCACTATTCATTTTGCTATTCTGTTCTTCTTTAGTAAATGAAAGTAGATATATGTAAATGGTTTATTAATTTGCTAATGCTTATACAGACTTTTATATAAAAACTGAAATATCCTCTGGAATTGCTTACACTTAGTTCATGTGAGGTGAATGGAGCCTACCTTGTAATTGCAAAAGAAAATAGAATTATTATCAGTTCTAAGATTCTGCAAAGTATGATATCACACCTTCAAAATTTCTTTTAATGATAATTTATTGTTAAAGAGAATAGGAAAAATGTCTGACCTGCACAAAGCATCAATAGTTATTGGTTCCTATCTTTTTACTTCAGTGTCCAAATTGTCTTTAGATTACGTAGAAGAAAAATGAAATATAATTTATTTTTATGGTTGCCAGGAGCAACTAATGCTTCCAAATTGGTATTCATGTATTATCATTTCTTATATTAGAAAAATCTTAAAGAAACAATAAACAAAATTGAATTTTTACAACGAAGCTTACTTCAGGGTAAGAATAGCAATTTGATTAGCTTTTCTTCTGTTGTTTTATTTTTTTGTTTTTGACAATATGTTATGGGGTTTAAAAAATTTCATAACAACTTTTCAGTAAATTAAATGAACACCAGTGAATATTTTTAGTAAGTGAAGATTAACTGAACGGGAAAAGTAAAATGACAAAATCAAGACATATTATCAAAGACGAAAAGATTCATTTTTTGCAATATGTCTAATGTTTAATATTTATTTTGGAGACAAATATCAAAAGAAATTAATGCTTGCAAGGAATAATTGAGCATGTATCTAATGTAGCAGGCAGCTGAAGGCATTGTGGGCCTGATCCTATCCCAGCTCTGCACTGGTCTTGGTGGGAGTGTGGGCTCAGAGTGTAACATAGTTTTGTGATACTTGTGGCCACTTTTGAGGCACAGCAGCATGTAGGTGGTGCTGCTCAGAGTTGGGCGGCATCCTTCATTGGCTATCACAGACCAGTTACCATGACCTCCAGAAAGGCTGTTGACATAGGCTAGTGTTTTAGGTACTCCACTGGCTCATGCTGAACAGCACTCCAACAACAGGTTTGTCAAAGCTAAGCTTTTGTCACCTTTTAGTGCTGAAACAGAGATCATATGTAAACAGGAAAATTACGTCAAGTTTAGACTTAGAGTGTAGTGTAGTTCTGAAATGGAAGAATTAAATATAGGTTAAGTGAAAATAGACTATGTAATTTTTTTTCTGGGGAATAGGGAAATACAGGCAGAAACAAAGCCAGATTATAAAGAATGGAATAAACACCTAATCTTTCAATACCCAGAGGAGGTCACATGCCAACATGGACATTCAGGAAAGCTGTTCCACATCTTATGGGTCAAAATACGTCCCTAGAATGTGTGTATATAGAAACTAATGCAATCCCAACACTTCCAAACGGTTAAATGTGGGCTGGAGTGGTGGCTCGGCAGTTATGGCGCTTGCGAAGCATGCACAAGTACATGGGTTCAAAACCCAGCATCCATGTACACAACTAAGTGTCAGAGCAGCAAAGGCCATGTGAAAAACTCAATAAAAATTGATCTATCTCTCTCTCTCACACTGTCCTTCTCTCTTAAAGAATGGTTAAATGTGGTTATGCAACCTTCAATTTTAAATCTCTTTAAAGTCAGCCCCAACCCCACACACAACTGCTGAAAGGAAAATAGCCAAACTCCTTATATTGTTAATATGAGACCTTTTGTTATCTGTTCTTCAAAGTTCTTTCTGTTCACTTTCCCAACCAAAACACCTGATGGAACTTCTTATTCCCGATGCGTTATTCTCACCTTCCAAATTCTGTCCTCCAGTCACACATAGTTTCTTGAAATTCCATATATGAGCCATGTTTTCTCTTTCTTCCAAATTTTACACATGCTATTCTATTTTCTTTGAATATTATTTTTCCCAAATAACTACTATTTTATACCGTATACTCATAATTTAGTCAATTAGTCCATGCCTTTCTGTATGTGGGTTGGTTTTTAACCTATGCATTTTCATGTTAATCCATTCATTGCTGTTTCCTTCCTTCCTTCCTTCCTTTCTTCCTTCCATCTTTCTTCTTCAAGAGTGTGATTTGTTTTGGCATATGTGTATATGCACACAATTGCCTAGCTATGCGTCACTCTACTACTCTATGTATACTAATCTACTTGAAAATAGAGATTGTATAGTATTCACATTTTGCTCTACTTAGATCTATTTGATTGATGGAAAACTATGGGGAAAAAAACAAGTTATCATATTACCATTTAGAATTACATGCTGGCCTTTTAATTTTCTATTCCTTATTAAGAATCCAGTCCCAATAGCTACACATAATCTAGGAAAACCATAGACATGTAGGTAGGGGAGGGGTGAAGGAAGAGGTGGGGAGGTGGGAGAGGTAAGGAGGATAGGGAGGGATCAAGGGAGACAATAAAAAATGTAGTATACTCTTTATCCCCCTGAGAAATCAAATTATACTTATGCAATCATTTAATTCCATATATATATATATATATATATATATATCTTATGGGGGCACAATAGTAGAAGAATATAGAGACTGAGGTGTGGGTGACGTGGGGGAAAATATGGTTTACCATCAAATGCATACCATATTGTTATTTTATATGCATTTATGATTGTACAACAACTCAACTCCTTAATAAAAGGCTTTAAAAAAGAATACAGTTCCAAAATGTATTTAACTATAAAATAAATATGGATATTTAATGGAAAAATGCTGTAAGTTCAATAAAAATATTACACAAAAATTATGACAGAAAATGGTTTAACCAGTATTGGTAAAAA
>PVKS010026229.1:0-28893 GCA_004027875.1 Aplodontia rufa | reverse complement strand
TCAAAATACAAAATAAAAAGAGCTGGGGATGTGGCTCAGTGGTTAAGTGCCCCTGGGTTCAATCCCCAGAACAAAAAGAACAAAACCAAAAAACAAAAACAAAAGCAATATATTTCATCCAGGATGGGTCATCAACCCTTTGACAGCTGTTTCCACATTACCACAGGTAAGTTAATTAATTCCCTAGCAGAGGACTGGACTTTGTAGGGATAATAACTGCTGTTTTAGGAAAATGGGAATGTTGGCCTCTATGTACGGGCAAGGTGCTGGTAACCGGAACTTTGGAGTGGGAAAAAGAACATCAAACTTCACTCTTAGATTTGATTTTGGGCCTCTGATGCTTAGCTTTTTCATCTAAAGGAAAAAAAAAAGACACAAAGATGCATCTATACCCCACAGGGTGGGTCCAGGATTGACAGCAGGGTGGGCGCTTGTGTTTTATTAACTGAGAGCAAGTGCAAATGTTGGTCATTGCCGTTACTTTGATCTCTACCACGTTTCCCAGGACCCAGGGCCAGTGAAGAGGGTGTAAATCATCAGCTGGTCACTTTGCTCAGGATGCTGGGTGTGTCTGTGTATGGGGTGTGTGTGGAGGGGGACAGTCCATGCAGAGACCAGACACCGATCCTAATAACAGCTGTCATTCTGGAGCCCCAGCTGGGAGCCTGGCACTGTGCTGACGGCCATCTGCATTAACTTATGGCCTTATAAGAGCCTGATATTAGTGATACTATTACTATATCCATTTTTTCCCTTTTCTTTTTCAGAAGAGGAAAGGAACTCAGAGAGGGCAAGTAACGGTCCCAGGTCACAGAGTAGTGAGAGATGACCTAAGACTCAAACTTAGACTAGGAGATTCTGGGGTCCCAGTTCTTGGTATTTACTCCCCTTTAAATCTCTTTTCAGGTTTTGTACCCCAAAACCTTCATCAGGGATGCCCTTGTTTAAAGAGGAAACAGGCAGATCCCAATACTGCTCCAATTCCGCTATCAGAGGTAGCAAGCAAATGGAGTCCCCTGTTCTTCACTGAGAGGGCTGAAGATCCCAAAAGAGAAGTGACCGTCTTATATTCAATGTCACTCCAAAACTCCTGTTCCTCATTCAAGACACTAGTGGTTGTAACAGAACTAATAATATTTCAACAACAGTGGTGATTACTTACAGAAGGAGCCAAGTGACAACTAATCTCCATGTAAAAAGGGCTCTGGGTCCTTCCAGGCACCCTGGCCAGTCCATCCCATTTCAATACTCCCTGCCTGGCACCCAGCAGGCAATGTGGAGTTGTTGTGACACAAAGCCCTTCTAACTCAAAAAGCTTTTAATCAGCTTGCAAGGGAGGAGAGGAGAGGGGAAGAAAAGTAATAGGAATGCAAGAGCAAGCAGGGAATTAACCCCTTCTGCATGAGGGATCCCTCCAGCCCACTCTCTTCCCAAAGAGAAGTTATGATTGAGCAAGAGAGAAGCATAGGGTGGGACTGGAAGGAGACAAGTATCCTGGAAACCCAAACACCTACTTTTAAACTCTGGGGTCTCAGCCCAGCCTTGATCTGATGTCATATGCTCATTTAACTCTCAGCCGCTGGGCAGGTGTGACTTGGGAATTAGGAATGACAGGTGATTTGTTTCAATCACATAATCCTTCATCCACAGGAAATGGAGGGACTGATGGTTTCCTCCTGAGGCCTCCCAAAGCAGAAGGCCAACTTTGTAGGTGTGCATTTTCACACTCTGGGCGTCTACCATAAGGGGACCAATGGGACAGACGGGAAGGAAAACATCCCATGCTCCGGCTGGGGTCACCTCCTGCTCTGTGGGAGGGTTGGGGACCAGCCAGGGCAGAGGCCAGAGCCAGAGGAGGGAGGGTGTTACTATGTGGAAGGAGCCAAGAACAAATGTGGGTGAAGTGGAGGTTTAATTTAGCAAGGGTAGTGTCATAACTGTCTCTTTAGCAACCACAAGGTACAAACTCTGGGAACAATGACTGCACACCGTTATTTAAAGTTCCATATATACCCATGAGTATTAATAATGCAAAATGAACTTTTTTCTTCAGTGCTAACATTTTTTGGTTTATAAATCACTGTTCATGTTAAAATCTTTTCTGAAGGAGGCTGGAGTGGTGGCTCGGCGGTTATGGCGCTTGCCCGGCATGCGAAAGTACACGGGTTAAAACCCCAGCACCCACGTACATACCTAAGTGTTGGAGCAACGAAAGCCATGTGAAAAACTCAATAAAAATTGATTCTCTCTGTCTCTGTCTGTCTGTGTCTCTCTCTGTCCCTCTCTCTTAAAAATGTTTTCTGAAGCTACCTAATTAAAACACAAGATTAAGAATAATAACAACCACAGGTTCAAATCCCAGCAACCACGTACACAACTGTCAGAGCAATGAAAGCTAAGTGAAAAACTCAATAAAAATTGATTCTCCCTGTCTCTGTCTCTCTGTCTCTCTCTCTCACTGTCCTTCTCTCTA
Source organism: Aplodontia rufa (assembly GCA_004027875.1). Classification (NCBI taxonomy): domain Eukaryota; kingdom Metazoa; phylum Chordata; class Mammalia; order Rodentia; family Aplodontiidae; genus Aplodontia; species Aplodontia rufa. Next base: position 26,420 of record PVKS010026229.1, on the reverse strand, counting down.
AAAAAAAAAAAAAAAAAAAGAACAGTAACAACATTCTCATTCTGCCTTTATATCACCCCCCCTTTTTTTTAAGTAGTGGGGATTGAACCCAGGGGGGGTACTACCCACTGACCTGCATCCTGGGCCCTTTTTATGTTTTGTTTTAAGAGGGGAGTCTCCTTAAACTGCTGAGATTGGCCTCAAATTTGTAATCCTCCTGCTTGAGACTCCAGAGTTGCTGGGATTATAGGTCTGTGCTACCACACCCAAAGTAACCTGGGCTTTTTTACTCTAATTTCATTGCTCTTTCTATGACTCCCTGTAGTAGTCCTTGGTCATAAACAAATTAAATTTGTTCTTACAGGACTGCTTTGCCTTGGCCAATCATTGCTGAAGCCCCTGAACTTAGGTACTTGGGCCTTCTTAGCCTTTGGGTTGAGAAAGCTAAATCACATGACCCCCTAAAGCAACTATTTTCTTTCTCTGTTTTTAAGAGAGAGTGAGAGAAATAATATTATTTATTTTTTCATCTTTTTTCCCCCAACACTTAATTGCATGTGTGGTGCTGGGATTTGAACCTCAGTCCTTGCACATGCCAGGCAAGTGCTGTACTGCTGAACCACTGCTCTAGCAAACCCCCACCCCCTTTTTAAAGAGAGAGAGACAGAGAGGGAAAGAATCAGTTTTATTTATCTTTTCATCTGGTTTTGTTTTTTCAACACTTAGCTGTGTATGTGGTGCTGGGGATCGAACCTGGGTTCCTGTGCATGCCAGGCAAGCACTCCACCACTGAGCCACCTCTGCAGCCTTAAAGCAATTATTCTCAAAAACCACCTTTCATTGTATTTTAACCACAACTGTCTGCACCTTAGTTTGGTTGTGAAATTCATTTCTCAGGGTCCCTCTTGAGCCTTTTTCTGCTAAGATTCTCTTGAAACTCCTAACTTTGGGAAGCCTCTTCTTGGCTTTGGTTTACCGTCACTCTTCTGCCCTGGATCATTCATAACAGTCTCTGTCCCAGACGCTGATCTCCTCGAATCCAAAACTCTCAGCTGGTCCTAGAAGGAGCCATGCATCTAGGATGGGTAAATAACAGCCCAGAAGTACATCCCCTGCTACCTTCTGAGCCCAGCCCCAACTCCTGTTGCTCCTGCCTTGGGTTCCCCACCCTTCTGGAAAAGGTTTGAGATGGGCATGGAGTTAACATAACCCAACTCTGACTTGTGAGGGAGAGCTTGGAACTAGCTGTAAACCTCCTCTTTTTAAGGGGGCCTATTCATCTTCTTCTGATCCTTTTCTCCAATAAAATGACCCATTTAAACCAGATTTTTCCGATTAACAAGCTTCCTACTAAATGGCTTCAGCTGTCCTTGTTGATTTAGAGAACATAGAGAGTGCTGCTCAGCTGTAGTCTCCTGCCTTGGCCCAAGAGACTGAGTGAATCATTTTGCCCTGGTGAAATGGTGGCAGGGCAAAAACCACCCTCCAAAGGGCAGCTCCAGAGGGAACATTTTTGAAAATATTTTAATTATGAAAATGTCCAAACACAAAATTATGGGAAAAATATAATAGGACCCTTTGAACCATCACCTGCCTGTCTTGTTTGATCTGTTTCTCCCTGCTTCCTTAACTGCCCCTCCAACTAAATTATTTCAAATTAAATCCAGAACATTATGTCATTCAACCATGACTATTTTCAATGTACTTTCTAAAAGATAAAGGCTTTGAACAGAATCATATCTAAAAATAGTAATAATAATTCCTTAATATTATCTGATATCCACTTAGTGTTCAAATGTTCTTGATTGTCCCATACATAACCTTTTATATTTGATTCATTTAAATTAAGATACTAATTGCATTTGATTAACGTGATGACTCGTGTTTTTAAAAAATCTATAATCTTTCTCTCCCAACCCAGAGTATCTTGAAATACATAAGTTCCTTAAACATATGTTCACTATCCCCAAACCAAAGAAGAAATCCCGAAAGCACCCTTATCAGTAGAGACTTCCCTTATACTGTGATTTTTTACATGCTGCAATTTCCTTTTATCATGGCCCTGACCCAAAGGCTTCTGCTTATGTCCTTTCAGGATGCTCTAAGAAAGCTGAATCATCTTATCCCAATATCAACTGCAAAATGAGCCCCTAGAGTACTAAGCAGTTTACTGGCCCATTCATCCCAATAATAACTCACATGTACAGTTTGATTTTTTTTTGCCAGTGCTGGGGATTGAACCCAGGCCTCATACATGCTAGGCAAGCATTCTACCACTGAGCTGTATCCCTAGCCAATAACTCACATTTGTTATTACTTTATAAGTGCTTGCCACAATCCAGTAGGATTGGTCCTTTACCACCCTTATTTGACTGATAACGAAATGGAGGGATAGGAGAGTCAGTTCTGTTTGTCCTGATCTGGACTTTGGAATTAGGTTATCTGATGAATGCACCCATGAGCCTGACCACTGAGGGACACTGCTTCATTGTGCGAGGTCTTATTTCCTGCCAAGGGCTTTTGGGGCTTCTGGAGTCCTCTCAAACAGAGGTAAGAAGAAGAAACCTTGAGTGGTAGGACAAGCAAGCACCTCTGGGGAAAGGTTAGGGCAAGCAGGCAGTGGGCGGGCATGCCGACAAGGACCCAGGAATCTGGTATGGATTCCCTTTGACCACAGTGGATTGTGCCCATCCCCAAGGGAGACAGCAGACTCCCCTCTTCCTCTTTCACAAATCCACACAAAAGATTATTGCCACACACTCTCAAGCCCATACAGATACCATGTCCACATGCCTTCAGATCCACACCATCCATTCTACCCAGCTGCTTGGCTCACAGGTCAGTCCCCGTAGGGCTCCCTCCTACAATCACAGGCTTGTTGGTACTGAATAAACACAGACAAAGCTTCGAGAGAGGGCAGGGAAGGGGAAGAATATGTTTTTTTTCCAGATGGCAGTCAGAATTAAAGGCTACTGACTTCAGGTAGAAAGGTTGTCTGTCCGTCCATCCATCCATCTTTAATCGGTCTTCTTAAGTCTTAGGGCTTTAGAGCTCCTGGTCTCTGCAAGCCTGGGGAGTCCGGATGGGGCCCAGAGTTAGTGTGCCAGCCAGGGTGGGGAGGGAGAAGTGGGGTGAGAAGCCGCCTGGTTAAAGAGGGCTAAATCTAATTCCTTCCAACTGAAGAAGAGGAGCTCTCATTTGTGGTTCTAAGCGATAGAAAAACACCAACTGCTACCAAGATAATCCAATTTCCTTTTTCCACTGCACGGAAGGGGGCTGCCTTGGCCCTCCTGCTCCAACTTCATGCTGGGTCTCAGTCTGCTAGAGCTCTTTACTCCTCTAGCAGAATTCATATCAAAGCCTCAGCCCCCCAGGGTTCATTAGGAGGCATTTATTTCTGCATATTCTTGGAGGGCAGGAGGGAGGATAACTTGATTCGCAATGCAAATTGCTTGGCTATAATTTCAACACATTCTCCTGCCCTTCTCACAGGGAGATTTTGCAGGTCATTAAAAATATATGATTGCCTCCAAAATAGCAGTGACAGCAGCTCTGTTGGGCAGGACCAGGTGTTTGAAGGCCCCTGAATGATGTGGAATAGATTCCCTGGGCACGTGGAGCCAGGCCCCCGACCTGCGCCAGCATCTGGAGTCCAGATTATAGGTATGGTGGCCTAGTTCTGAGGCCAGTTGGATGCCTCCTCTGTCTTCAGCCCACTTTTGCCTTCTGTTGCTGTGAGGCATATGTCAAATGTTTCCACCTTTGAGCTGTTGGTGTCTTTCATAAAATGGTGAAAAATAAGGAAATGGATGCAGAGTAGCTGATATGTAGTGGGTGGGTGGTCAGCACTGCAGGCCAGGCTCTCCCCGACTGCAGGATTTGCTGCTGGGCCAATTACAGATCACACTCTTCTTCATCCTATTGCCCGCCCCAGGCTGGGCTACTAGGACCCAATCAGTCAAGGGAGGATTGCCTAAACCTTTTGGTCTTTTCTTCCCTGCAAGCTGCAGGACTTTAAAACCTCCTCGAGCTATCTAGGCCAATTACCGTTAGTCTAACTGGACACTCTAGACATTATTCAACGTATGGGAAAGGAGAGTAGAACCTAAGGGATATGAGCATGGATCAAAACCAACAGCAAGAAGAGATTTTAGGCCGGACAGGAAGGAAACCTCCTCCAAGAGTCTAAGGTACTAACCTGAGATTCTCCTGGGAGATGGGTGGAGGCCTCTCTCCCTTAGGCCAGCCTCAGCCCCAGGGTGCTCCTGCCCTGAGCTGCAGGGATACTGTTATGATGTCCTATTTACGTAATAAACACATAAGCCTGGAGTAGCATAAATTCCTGTGTACAGTTGTAAGAGGGAAGCTATATTTTGAAGGTTTAAGATGATCTTTTAATCATGGCCTGTGATCCCTCTGACAGGGGACTAATATCCAAAATTTACACAGAACTTAAAAAAACTCAATAACAAAAACACAAACAATCCAATCAATAAATGGGCCAGAGAGCTGAACAGAAACTTCTCAACAGAGGACATTGAGCAAGCCAATGAATACATGAGAAAGTGTTCTAAATCACTAGCTAACAGAGACATGCAAATCAAAACTACCTTAAGATTTCACCTCACTCCAGTCAGACTGGCAAAGATGAAGAATACGAATAATAACAAATACTGGAGGGGTTGCGGGGAGATAGGAACACTAGCACACTGTTGGTAGAATTACAGATGGTCCAGCTGCTCTGGAAAGCAGTGTGGAGACTCCTCAAAATATTAGGGTTGGATCCACCATACGATCCAGCTATACCTTTTCTGGGTATTTTCCCAGAGGAGTTAGAATCAGCACATTACAGCAACACAGCAATATCCATGTTCATAGCAGCTCAATTTACAATAGCTAAATTATGGAACCAACCCAGATGCCCCTCACTGGATGAATGAATCCGAAAGCTCTGGTATGTATATACAATGGAGTTCTACTCAGCTATTAGAAACAAAGATATTGCATCTATTGAAGGTAAATGGATGGCATTAGAAGAAATCATGCTGAGCGAAGTTAGTCAGACACAGAGTCAAGGGACGAATGGTGTCCCTCATTTGTGGAGGCTGGACCTAAACCCAGGTTCAGGAGTAAAATAAACAAACTCATGTATTAGATCCATAGAACAAAGATGCAAAATGTTAATATTTTTATGAGAAGCAGTTGCAAGATACTTCATAAGACATTTGAACAAGCTATGCAGAATACCTGTACAAAAATATAAATGTTTAATCCCATTGTCAAATATTTTGAAGAATAACAAGGGATGATAGGAAGGGAAATGTTGGAACTAAGATAAATCAAGGTACATTCCAAGCAGTTATAAATGTCACTGTATATACTATGACCATATATATAAAAAGTGTTCTTCATAGGTATAAGAATTATGTCACTGTATTTGGGTTTTTTAGGAATAATATAGGACCCAGAAGAAAGGCAAGTGATCAGGGAATGGGAGGAGGGAGGCAGAGGGATATGGAGGGGGGATACTGAACAAATTGTATTGCTGAACTGTGTCTGTGTGCATTTAGGAATATGTGACAACTAATCCCAACATTATGTAAAACTATAATGCACTAATAAAAATAAATTTAAAAAAGTAAAATGATCTTTTAGTTAAGGTTTCTTTTTCCTTTCTTTCTTTCTTTCTTTCTTTCTTTCTTTCTTTTTCTTTCTTTCTTTTTGCATTAGAGACTGAACCCAGGACCTTTTATGCATGTTAAGTATGCACTTCACCACACAGCTATGCCCCAGCCCTATTTCAGATTTTAAAGTTATATGTATATGGAAAACATGTTGTTAGTTCTTCAGAATGTCAAATGAGTTTGTTATATAAGCCAGCATTTTCACTTCTATTTCTATAACATAAGAAATGAAAACACAGGGCACCATGAAAACTTGTGTATAAATGTTCATAGCAATATTACTCCTAATAGCCAAAATATGAAAATAACCCAAATGTCCATCAGAGGATGAATGGATATTTTGTTCAGCCAATATTCCTAGCACTTAGTAATGAAGTACTAGAAAATGCTGCAACAGAGATGGACACTGAAAACATCACATAGCCGGGCATGATGGTGCATGCCCTGTAATCCCAGGTCCTTGGGAGATTGAGGCAGGAGGATTGAAAGTTCAAGGCCAGACTGAGCCGGAAGAGACCCCATCTTAAAATAAAAAATAAAAAGGGTTGGGTGGTTGGCCGTGCCTAGTTCAATCCTCAGTAATGCAAAACAATTTATAAATTAAAAAAAAGAAAAGAAAAAAAAAAAACAAGAAAATGTGCAGTGAAAGAAGCTAATTACAAAGGGCCACATATTATGTTATATAAATCCACTTACAAAAAATGTCCAAAATAGGCAAAACTCTACAGACAGAAAGTATTAGTGGTTGCCTAGGTCAGGGGCAAGGGAGTTTGGGATGAATGGGGACTACTGCTAATAGATACGTTATTTCTTTTGGGGGGATGAAAATATTCTAAAATTGTTAAATGATAACTCTGTGAATATACTAAAGACCACTGCACTATCTACTCTTAAATGGCCAAACTTTATGATATATGAAATTTATCTCAAAAAAAAAAAAAAAAGAAGAAGAAGAAGAACCATAGGAAGGAATAGGTGGGTAGTGTAAGAAACTCATGCTCAGTGTTCAGGTCTGCTCAGGCTGCTTCCTGCCTACCGCTCTGCTCTGGCTTGTTTCTTTGGTGGGTTCCCAAATCCTGCCCACAGAGCCAGAAGAGATCCTGACCTTCGGGGAAAGAGGGCTTGGGGGCAGGTAGGGGTGACTGGGCACGTTGGTGGGAAATTCACACATCCTCTTGTCATTCCAAGAGAGGAGCATTCTGAAAATATAACAGTGACGTTCATGAAAGGTTTAAACAAATCTCTGGCTGACAGAGGCAGTCCTCACCTTTGAGGTTAATGTCACAAGCTTGTCAAGTTAAACAAATGATGTCTTATGCAACAGGAGATCTGAAGGAACAGATAGACGTGAATTCCAATTTTTAACAAATTTATTCATCACAAACTCCAATCTCTCTTTCATGCTCATGTACACACACACATACACACACACACACACACACACACACACGTGCCTGCCTGCATTTGCAGTTTAGTTTCTACAGTTTCATAAGAAACCTCAACGGTTGGGGTCTGGAGGCAGAGTCACTCAGGAGCCCGGGAAAAGAGATCCCTTCTCCCCAATGGGGTCGCCTCTGCTCCTCCACATCCACCTTAGGCTTCAGATCTTCCACTTTTGCAGTTCTGGAACCTTTAATGCTTATGTGCACCCTGACCATGAAATCTTTTCTCGAGCTTCTCTGCCTAGGAGCCACTTGTTTGTCTTGTAGACAGCCCTCCCTAACCTTCTCTTTCCCTGGGGAAGCTGGTTTCCTCACCTGGGCTGTGGAATAGCTGTGGCTGTCTCCTGGTTATGGAAGGAGCACAGGCCAGACTGGACTGTGAGCTCCTGAGGGGCAGGGGTCATGGCCCACTCACTTGAATCATGGTATCTCAGGGGGCATGGGGTAGGAACTCAAGAGATGCTGGGAAGGGAGAAGAGAAAACAAAGGTAAAAGGACAGAAGGGAAGGGGAGTTTTTTGTGTTATTTCCTTTCTTTCTTTCTTTCTATAAAAAAATATAGTAACATTTGGGCTGGAGCGGGGGCTTGGCGGTTACGGCGCTTGCCCAGCATGAGCAAGAACACCGGTTCAGACCCCAGCACCCAAGTACACAACTAAGTGTCAGAGCAACGAAAGCCATGTGAAAAACTCAATAAAAATTGATTCTCTCTCTCTCCCTGCCCCACTGTCCTTTTCTCTTTTTAAAAAAATATATAGTAACATTTAAAAAGAAATAAAAGAAGCCGGGGACAGTGGCACATACCTATAATCCCAATGACTGGAGAGGTTGAGGCAGGCAGCCTCAGTAAATTAACGAGACCCTAAGGAACTTAGCAAGACCCTGTCTCATAATAAAAAATTAAAAAGGGCTGAGGATGTGGCTCAGTGGTTAATCACACCTGGGTTTAATCCGTGGTGCTAAAAAAAACCAACAAAAATAAATAAAAAGAAATAGTTTCAAGAAGACTCGGTTCTATTGTCATGTTTTGTTGGTATGTAGTTTCATTTATTAGGAAAGTAGGAAAGGAAAAACTCAGGCATACCTTACATGCTAATGAAATTCTAGATTTGAGGATTTAAAAAAATTATTGACCAGGTACACTGGCACAGGTCTGTAATCCCAACTACTTGGGAGGCTGATACAGGAGGATTGCAAGTTCAAGACCAGTCTGGGAAACTCTCTCAAAAAAAAAAAAAAAAAAGAAAAGAAAGAAAAAAGAAAAGAAAAGAAAAGAAAAAAGAAAAAAGGTTTGGGGATATAGCTTGGTGCTCAGTGGTAGAGCATACCTAGTACTGCAAAAAATAAATAAATAAAAAGTAAACTTTTCTTTTGGTGTATTGTTCAGTGGCATTAAATACACTTCTATGTGGGCAGTCATACCCAAAATAGCCAATATAGTCAATCAATATTCATTTCTCCTCTATAGAAAAGTCATTTTTCTCTCCCCAAATGATTTGGGTTTTTATAATTTCTGGGAAAATGGGGTTTGATTTCTCTCTGTTGAAGTGGAGAACACACATGCAGACATTCTCTTTCAGAACAGAAGGGGCTTAACTTCTCTTTGGTTCAAACCAGCCCGCTCAAGGCTCCCCATGTACAGCGCACCAAGTGTGTGGACTTCAAAGGGCCCGGAGATATGAGGGTGCAGCAGGTGGGACCGGCTCCTCTTTATTAGTTAGCATTTACCAACTCTTTGTAATCATTAACCAGTCACCCTGGCAGAGTGGGTTCCTTAGGCATTGTGAGAATTACCTGAACATAGCAGGATAGAAACGGATCATCTGACCAGGTAACCCTATAATTGTCCCCAAACAGGTGCTTTTATGAGGCACTTCTCAGAACTGCAGGCAGTATGATGCAGAGGAAAAAAACATTGCACTCATTCTTGTTCCATCTCTGTCATTATCCAGCTGTGTGACCTCAGATGCTTCCTTACCTGCTTCCTTAGTGGCTCTATAGCTGGCTTCCATCAGGCAGTCCAAATAGGTAGCAGATATGCCACCACAGAAGCCTTCCTGTCACCGTGGCAGACATTGCTAATTCATCACAGTCCTTCTCCTGAGCTTGGACAGGGCTCCATCATTCTGAGCACCTACAACTGAGCAGATGTCCCATGAGCTGCTGTTCATTTCCTGCTCTGGGCTTGCTTGTCTCTGCTGTTCCCTCCAGGGCTAACACTCAGTAATCTTAAGCATTACAGCTATTCATTTTGTTGTGCCAAGTACCACCAACAGACTTCATGGAGCTGTGCACTTTCATTCCAAGGATCCCAAAGATTTTCTCTCCTCAAAACACTCCTACAAAACAGGAAAATACTCATTACATTCCAGAGTTCCTGAGGCCAAGACTGCCCGAGAGAGAGGCCTTGATGTTCCAGGCAGGGATAGAGGCAAAGGCCACCACTGAAATCACTTCCTAGATCTTCCCTCAGGAGTGAGGGTCAAGAGCCAACCCTAAGGGGAATTCCTATAGGCGTTAATGTGAATTTGGAATTCAAATGCATCCGTTCCTCATACACCGATGGTAGGAATATAAAATGGTGCCACCACTTGGAAAACAAAATATTAAATACACCTTATGAATTAGTGCGTCCACTCCTAGATATATGTCGAAGAGAAATAAAAGCATAAATTGACCCAAAAGCATGCACAATGTTCGTAGTAACATTATTTATAGCCAAAAAGTGGAAACAACCCAAATGTTCATTAATTGACAAATGGATAAATAAAAATGGTCCATTCATACAATAGAACATTATTTTGCCATAAAAAGGAATAAAGAACTGATATATTCTACAACGTGAATGGCCCTTGAAAACATTGTGCCAAATGAAGGCAGCTGGACACAAAGGACTACAAAATGAAGCATTTCATCTGGAAGAAATGTCCAGCACAGGCAAATCTACGCAGACAGATTAGTGGTTGCATAAGACTGAAACGGATGGAGATTAGCCGGTAATGGCTAAGGGCTATGAAGTTTATTTGTGGGGAGGAGCTGGAAATGTTCTAAAATAGACTGTGAGATAAAGCAGAATATACACAACTCTTTACAAGCGGTCCCTGCTTAACTTACTAGGTCATCTCCCGATGTTTCCCCTGCCACCCTATCATCCCACGCTCTTCCACACTTCCATGCCTTCACAGACGAGGCGCCCTCTGTCCCCCATGCCCTGTTCCCATCCACTCAACTCCTTATCTGGCAAAATGCAGCTCACTGCTTGGGAAGCTAGAGCCTCAGGGAAGCCTGCTCTGCACCCCAGGCCATGTGCATGTCTCACTGCCTGCACAAGCTCTGTGATTCTCCATTGCTTATCCATCTCCTCACTCCTCTGTGAGCCCATCAAGGGCAGCGAGGCCACAGTGGACACTGATGAATTCCCAGGGCTCAGCAACATGCCTCATATATAGCAGGCCCCTGGAACACAAGTGATCCACTTGGGGGGTCCTGAACTTATGATGGGAAAATGGCATTGTTTTAGTAAGTTATATAGTTTTCCCCCTCCCCTTTTGGAACTGAGAAGGGGCAACCAAGTTCATGTATAAGCTGAACTCTCAGGAGTTTGCTTTCAGTGCTGGAGCAGTGGCTTAGTGATTACAGCGCTTGCCTGGCATGTGCAGGGACCTGGGTTCAAACTCCATCACCGTGGGTGCAACAGTGTTAGAAAAACAAAACCAGATGAAAAAGTAAATAAAATTGAGTCTCGCTTGTCTCTCTCTTTAAAAAAAAAAAAAAGAAGAAGAGCTTGGTTTCATTCTAGCGGCAGCTTTTACACAAAACTGCAATTGTTGTGTGAGACACATCTCTTCCCTCTGACTCAGGATCATCCTCTTCTCTGCTGAGGAACATTCCTGAGCATCTCAGCTTGTAGAAGTTAGAGAAAATAATGAAAGATTCAGTGTCTCTGGGTCTAGTTCCCACCAGTGGGGACAAAGTGGTTGGAAAAGTGATGAATCTTGTGAGAAAACCACCACGTGGCCATTGTTCACCACCACAGACTGCAGGGTGTGTCTGGAGCTACGCCCCCCTGTGGGTCTTCCCAGCTCTTCCCCATCCATGTACAGTTTTTACTTACAAATGATGTGTGCAACACTGCACTAGTCACACATAATTAAAATCATGCGTGTAACTTATGTTTATCCTCCTATAGATTTTGAATCACTCTAGATCTCATATGGTACCTAATCCAACGGACGTGCTGTGTGAACAGCTGCTGTGTTGTATTGTTGAGGGAACATAGCATGGAAAAGTCTGTATTTGTTCAGTACAGATGTAAATTTTTTATCTTTAAAAACTTATTTATTTTTTGTGACATTGGGGATTGAACTTAGGACCTCCCACATGCTAGCCAAGAGCTCTGAGCTACATCCCTAACCCTTTTTATTTTATTTTATTCAGTACCGGGGATTGAATCCACGTGATCTCAACCACTGAGCCACATCCCCAGCTAGTTTCATATTTTATTTTGAGACAGAGTCTTCCTAAGTTGCTTAGGCCCTTGCTAAGTTGCTGAGGCTGGCCTCGAACTTATGATCCTTCTGCCTTAGCGTCCCAAGTACTAGGGGTTATAGGTGTCTGCCACCATGCCTGGCAGAGGTTGACTGTTTATGCACCCGCACATGTACCCCTACATATGCACGTATAACATATATAACTTTTGCAGTATTTTAGATTTACATATTTAATAAAAATTTATATTTGCTAATATTTATATAATATCATGTAAATGTAATAACATTGATGTATACTCTAATTTTTCTCCCATCAGCTTCCTGGGTTTTACTTTGTACTGCCACTCCCTTCTCTGTTCCTTAATTTGGGGACTACCCATGTGAATCAGCACAAGCCCAGAAAGCAGAGCTCATTCTTGCCTATGTAAGGATAGAAAAATAAGACTAAAGAGGTAAAGGAATAGCCCCAAGCCCCACAGCTAGTGGATGACCCAGTCACGTCCCAAACCGTCCTGGATAGAGAGAGTTTCACCCTCACTGCACTGGCCCCGCTGCAGTGAGGGCAGGGGGGAGAAGGCATGTGGAGGAGTCTGAGGAATTGAAAGTACAGCTACAAGTTGAGCAGGCCTCAAAGCGTTGTGCAAATCAGTTAAGAACAAATAGAAACCGACCTGCATCCCCTTCTGAAAATATGGAAACACGTAAGAATAAGTGTTTTAGCAAAGCGTCTCTGCTCTGTGCAATTCCCAGGTCTGAAACATTATAGGCAGCGAGCTTGGGGCTGATAGCAAAGCAGCCTTCCGTGTATACACAGAATAAGTGATGGCCCCATAAAACACGGATTTCTTTAATCTACCGAGGGAGCACCACTGACAAGACACCACGAGGGCACAGCTGTGTTTACTCCGGGGTGACCCGGTGTTATTTATAATAAATGCTTTCGCTTTTGCACTTTGGATATGAAGTATGTTGCCACAGGACCAGACGCTGTTAATGGGCCCACACGGCCATGAACACACCACCGGGCCGAGATTTTATAGCATCCATCACGGGATACCGCGATCCTTATTAAAGAAGAGAGCTTTGACGGTGTTTTCCAGAACACCATATTTTCTGGACTCAGCCCGCAGGGAGAGTGCTACAGTGAGCGAAATTGCACTGCAGCCCTTCAGACGGGGTCTGAGGCCATGAAGGCGAGGGAAGAAAATCATCAAATGGTATTTATTACGTGCTGTCCTGGGTTGACGCAGTGTTAGGGGCTGGACAAGGAAAGTTAAGAATGTCTTGAGACTTTTCCCGTAGGAGCTTCCCTCCAGAAAGAGAACACTGAGGCATAAGTAAAAATGATGACCCACTTCACCAAGCACAACGTGGAATAAAAATGTAATTAACTTTGATTTACAGCATGCTGCACGAACTTTAATCTGTTCAACCCTCTGGGCCACCAGAAGTTCTTTTTCATTTCAACTCTGGTTTAATGTCCTATCAATTGGTCTTGGGCTGCTTTTCCTATTTAGGAAGCTGAGTTCACCAAACATACTCGTATCTTTCTTTGATGACCAAGAATATCTTGGAGTCAGATGGATGTTTGTGGGTGTTCGTTCTCTTCCCGAGAACACGTTTCATGTGCTCTGGGGTAAGCTGTGGACGAAGTAGCTCTGCCACTTTACAGCTGGGTGGCCTGGCACACTTGGCTTCACCAGATGGGCCTTTTGAGCCTAAGTGGTCAAATCTGTAAAATGGAACTAATAATAGTTACCTTCCTAGGACTACAGACAGTGTGTTCAGGTCCCCAACATAAAATCTGCTACCTAGGAAGCACTAAACTAATACTAGTTCTTTGTGTCTGTCATGCCAAGATGGAATGTTCAATATGTTAACCTCAGGACACACCTAGAAATATTAGTTGCTTGCAGAGAATGTTCTAGTGTCTGCCCTGCTCAGGGCCGACTCACCTGTCCCTCAGCAGCTGGGAACATCCACTGCTGAGGGCTCATAGCGTGTTCCTAGCTGGGCTTTGCTTTCAGCCACTGGAAATCCCCTCAACCAAAGTTTCACTTCCTCCCAAATTGGATGGTGTGTATACAAAGTCCATCTCCTTTGCCTCAGTTTGGAATAACTTTGAAGGGGCATTCCAGCTCCAGAGTTGCCTGTAGGATGGGCTCAGTCCTCAGAGGAAACTGCAATGCAGGCCAGCATCTCCCTCTGCTGGGTCCTCACCTGAGAGTCTCCCTAGCAAGCCTGTGGCCCACAAGTCTCTATATCAGTAGTCTGTTTCCGGAGAGCTGAACCTAAGGTCTTGCTTAAAAGTAAATTGCTAAGGGTGGTGAGGTGGTTCAGTTGTAGAGTGCTCGTCTGGCATGTACAAGGTCCCAGGTTCAATCCTCAGGTCTGCATCCACAAATAAAGGAAAAACAAATAAAAAAACAAACAAAAAAAAAACAGTTGAAAAAAATGTAACTCTCTTTTAAAATATATTGCTGATTTGGCTTTTTCTTGAGATCTGAATTTCTCTCAAAAGTGGTATCAGAAAATGTGTCAGTGAATTGTTTTCTGGTTGTTTTGGTCTTAGTTAACCCATTTGTTTCTCCTCACTGCTATGAAAAAAAAATCTAGTGGCTTAAAACAACACAGTTATTACCTTATAATTCTGAAGTTTGTAAGTATAAAACAGGTCTCACTGGTCTGAAATCAATGTCTCAGAAGGGTTTTGTTCTGCTTTGGAGGCTGCAGGGGAGAATCTGTTGCCTTGCCCTTCCAGCTCCAACTGGCTGTCCACATTCCTGGCTCATGGCTTTCTTCCCCCATCTTCAGAGCCAGCTATAGCAGGCCAAGTTCGCCATCACAGTACTCTGCCTTCTTCTTCTGCCTCCCTCTGACACTTTTAAGGACCCTGGGACAACTGGATAATCTGGGATACTCTGCTTATGTTAAGGTCAGGAGACTGGCAAACAAGATTCTGTCTGCAGCCTTCATTCCCCTCTGCCCCGTAATGGAATGTAGCGATAGGGCTCCTGGAATTAGGACATGGGCATCTTTGGGGAACCAGGATCCTGCCCACCACACTAATCAAAGTTTTACTGTTTAATCAAAAGACAAATGGGAACCAGACCAATGTAAATGAAGATGGGACATTTCAGGGTTGTGGATGCCTGGGAAGCTCAATATGAGAAGGGGGTGCTTTGGGAGGAAGTGGGCATCAGTATAGGCAAGTGGGAAGTGACAAGAGCTTAGGAATCCAAGTTCATGTTACTGCAAAAACGTAGAAGGACTGAGCTTTGAGCAAATTAGCAGGAAGGCACTTAAGTGGGGTCTGATGTAATGACTCAGCCCAGCGAGAATGTCTTTGGCTAGGCCTGCCGGCTGATTCATCAAGTTGGGGGCTGAGAAAGTCTAATGAATGGTAGTCCCATAAGTCTGACATTAAATTGATTATCAAATGTCAGGCCACATAAAAGAAAACACATGGAAAAGTTGACAGCTTTTTGTTAAAAGTTGTTTGGGTCTGTCTGGGCTCAGATGCCACCAGGTGTCTGGCAAGTGGAAGGCATATAAATTGAGCTTAGGGTAGTTGCATGAAAAAAAAAAAAGCTGTATTTGGTACTCAAATTTGTCTCTTCCGAGCCCCAAACTCTCTCTAATTTCCATTTCTCACTTAGGGCTCAGCCTGGCAAAACTGAGATGGGTCACTGGGTAGGGATGTGGGGGCTTCTCTGTTTCTGTGGGATCCTTTTCCTCAGCGAAGCCTTTTGCTCCTGCTTATAAACCTCTGAATAAAAGTTTAAAAGTTCGGGGAAGGCACAATTCAGAAGGACTTGGTGACCTCATCAATTTCCCCTGCCTCGGCAGAGCTGAGTGTCTGGAGCACCCAGGGAAGTTCCTTGTGAATCTATGTAAGGAAATGTAAGGTATGTTTTAAATAAACATACCAGAGTGCATGCATCCCACATGAGTCTCCCCTTCAAAGCAATGTCCTTGGGAGACGAATTGCTTATCCCGAAGATGCTGTTAAAAAACCTCTGGATCATTTCTTTTTAGACACTGCAGTGAATTCCTTTGCGTATCTTGATGAGGGCAAATATTTATTTTCTAAAGGTGGGTTTGATTTTTAACAACAGACAAAATTCATTCAGATCAAAGTCTGGGGAATAAGGTGCATAATCAAGTTAAGTAATACCATTTTAGATTAAAAGATGAGGATGATAAAATTGAATTAAATTAGCTTTTCTCATGAGGCTTGTGCATGGGCCAAAAAAAACAGGAACAACGGCAGCATTGACAAGTTGAGGTGACAGTTTTCAAAATGCTTTCTTCAAAAGACAGTACACATTTGAGTCACGATATTAGGAACTTATTTCTTTTTAAAAGCCTGTTACTTCAGAGGGGCACCATACCATGGCACTTAGAGGGGTAGACTCTGGAGTCTGTTCTGGAATCTAAATTCAGCTCCATCCTTTATTAGTTGTGTGACTTCAAGCAAGTCACTAAACCTATCTGAGATTCATTGACTTCCTCTGAACAGAAGGATTATAATATTAACTACCTTTCAGGATGGCTACAAGGAATAAATAAGGTCATATATTAAAGCACAAAGACATGTATATAAAGTACTGAGTCTACGAGATGACACATAGTAGGTGCTCAGTAAATAGCGGCTGTTGTTTTCTTTCATTGTCACATTGTGGACCCTCAAACACATACGGCCGTTCACACCTAGGAGGGAACAAATCCATCGTATTGAATGCATCTATGAAGTGTTTGATAATTTTAGTAATTATCATTTTTTGAACACTACTGGTGGGCCCGTTCTCAGAGGCAGGTACTGATGTAATTAGTATTAGTATTATTGGACCCATTTTTACAGACAAGGAAAATGAGGCCTTGCAAGGTTAAGTAACCTGCTCAACAGTATTCAGGTAGAAAATGTGGTTCTGTGACTTGCAAGCTCACGCCTCTGTCCCCTTCCGCATAGCTGTTCTGGAAGTCCGATCAGTTCTCGGCAGCTGGAGCAGGGATTCAAGCATGGACACTGGAGCACCACCGGCTAGTTTGATTTTGAATCCCACTCAGCTGTCATTTGCCCATGGGGCTGGGGAAGAGGAGCTATGCAGCAATGTCTAGCATGGAGCTGGTCCTCAGGAAACAGGGGCTGTAGTTAGATGAGAATGAAAACCTCAAATAAGTGAACATGCCATGTGGTTTTGGTGGCCCACCACCTGCCCTTGAGGCAGCCACCCTACCCCCTGGTCGATAGCAGTGCCCTGTTCTGAAAGCCCTTGGCGATAACCTAAGTATGAAAAACAGCCGTACTGATAGTGGAGAATTCTCTGAAAGTGGGCAAAGTGTTTCCAGCCGAATTCCAGCGGGGGTGGAGCAGGTGACAGACAAAACCACTTAGTGCTCCTCCTCAGCCCACAAGTTGACACTCTGATCAACTCTGATCACGCACTTTAGTTCCTGGAGAGTGGATGGCTATCTGGGCTGGGGCTGGGGGCTGCCTGCTGACCTCTACACTGGCCTGGGACCTGCCCCACAGTGCTTTCTCACATTGTCACATGAAGTCCAAATGGATAGAGGAAAACCCCACGGTGTTTGTCATTCAGTCTCTGGCTGGCGTGCTCATCCATTCAAAATTCTTCTACATATTCATTTCTTTCCCCCCGGTGTTTGGGAGCCTCTATGCTAGGCTATCCTGAAAGTGGTTTTCAGACCTCCTTGGAATGAGTCCCATCTCTGGGTCATGTCTGTGGAGGAGGTTCATTTTAAAAAGCAACTTATTTCGGTGGCTCAGTGGTAACAGTGCTTGCCTGCGTGCGCAAGGACACGGGTTCAAACCCCAGCACCACATGCACAATTGAAATGTCTGAGCAACGAAATCCACATGAAAAAACTAAATAAAATTGATTCTCTCTCTCTCTCACTGTCCCTCTGTCTTAAGAAAAAAAAAAGCAACTTATTTACATGGTTACATCTGCTACATGCTTTTACCTGCTAAGATCCCAGCCATGGCTTCGGCCTGCCTTGTGAAAGGATAGCAACGTTAAATTTAAATGCATGCTACGTAGAAGGTGATTCAAAGGCATCTCCAGAGTATTTTCCTAAAATTCTCAATGCCCCAGTTTCTCATCACATGCAAACCAGGTACTTCCTAGTGAAAAGTATCCCTTCCCCAACAGATCACAGCTCACGGGGACTTGCTTTCTTTCTTTCTCCTTGTCAGGATCAACCTATAACCCAGAGATTTTTTTTTTTTTTTTTTTTTTTTTTTTAAGAGAAAGAGGGAGAGAATCAACTCAACTTTATGTTTTCATCAGGGTTGTTTTTCTGCCACGTAGTTGTGTACATGGTGCTGGGGTTTGAACCCGGGTCCTTGAGCATGTCAGGCAAGCACTGAGCCACTGCTCCAGCATCCAGAGACTCTTTATTAAATGTTGAAATTAAAGTGGCTTTCCTGAGGGGTTGTCTCCGTCTCCTCGCCTGCGAGAACCTTTAAAGAGGGCCTTGAGTTTTATTTATTTCATTCACTAACTTAACAAACACTTGTTGAATGAGTGACTGAACTCATTAATGAATGACTACTGTGTTCCCGCCCCAGGGAACACACAGATAAATAAGACAGTTTCTGCCTCTGTTCACACTCTGAAGGGGAGACAGATGCATAAACAGAAGTGTTGTTCAGTTTAGCTTTCTTCTCAGTTAGTTTTATCTGTTATTATAATAAAAAAGTGTAATTTATTTAGGGCATGGTCCATGTCACACATGCAGCTGGGTGTTACTCCAGGAATCTTCATACTTGCTTCACAAGATAGGTATGATTGACTCTATTTTAAAGATTAGAAAAAGGTCAACAAGTGACAGAGCCTAAATCTGGTTGGCTCCTCGTCATGCCTGCGTGATTCCTAAGTCGTGTGTGAGTGTCATGAGCTATACATGAGCTTTGCTGATTCTGGAAAGAAAAGCAAAATGGGACCAGGGTTTGAGTTTAAGCAAAGGGAGTAAGTGCTGATGTTTTCAGTTCATTGCTGAAACAATCAGGACCTCAGATTTACCCTAATTCAAGATAGGTGTGGATTGACATAGCATATAGTTTGAGAATATATATTTCTTCTATTAGAAACATTTCTTTCCTGATGACTTATTCAATCAATAAAAGACTATGATGATGTCTTTTTAGCCACTGCAATGAAGGATAGTTTTTTTTTTTTTTCCTCCTTTTTTAAAGAGAGAATCAATTTTATCCAGGATTTCATCTGGCCTTCGTTACTCAGACACTTTGTTGTTTATGTGGGGCTGGGGCCCGAACTAATGTCCCTGCGCATGTGAGGCAAGCGCTGAAACCACTGAGCTACCACTCCAGCCTGAAGAATAGTTTTTTTATGCATATATCATATATCTAGTATATGAAAATACTATTCACATATATGTATATTGTCAAGTATATCTATATATATGCATACATACATACACACACACACCTCTTTTACTGTTTTGCTGGATTTAATTTAAACTTTTCAGAGTACATTTCTATCAAAAAATAGAAAGGCCCCATTGTCAGAGCTATGTCTTAAAGGTGTTTCCAAACTTGTTTCTTATTCTTCGCTTGACATCTCTGTGTGTGTGTACATGTGTTATATGTATGTATATGTAATTTAAAAATTGGGAAGTATAATACTTAGCTTAAAAATGTTTAAACTGCCTCCAAACAGCTTTTTTCCATTGATCTTCACACATGAATTTTAAAAGGAAATAAAATTTTTATTTCTTTATTTCTTTGCTGAAGGTATTCAGTTTCATAGTAAAATTAGGGGATTGGTTTTAGTGACTGCCTTGTACCCTTTGGCTCTAGCATCCTAAGAGTTTGGCTTTGATTCTGTGTCAGTTTTGCCACAGAATCTCTAAGAACTGGTAACGCTGGAAAAGTTTTTTTGCCAGATTTAATTTAACTTTTTCGGAGTACATTTCTATTAAAAAATAGTAAGGCCCCGTTGTCAGAGCTATGTCTTAAAGGTATTTCCAAACTTGTTTCTTATTCTTCTGTTGACAAGTGCTGTCACAGGGCTCCATCACTCCTAGGCTAACAGCTACCAATAAACAGAAAATTATTTCCAACCAGCTAACATGCTGTTTACTTTCCAGAAAAACTGCACTTTCCAATCTGACAGTAGATCAAGGGGTATCCCGCTGCTGTCAGCAGGAAGAAATGTTTAAACACAGAGATGGGAGTTTAAACATTTTCTCATTATCACAGAATAAGGGGAAAAAACACAAATAAATAAATAAGTAAAAATGGCATCCGGACTCTCTAACCCCCCACTGGGAGCATAATGAAGCTGTGTCATGTGACCAGAAGGAGTGGGCTTTTATCTCTGGCCCCAGTATCTTACTCAAGTGACACCTGTCACATGACCCAACTTGGGTCTTTTATCTGCCTTCCCCAGCCACCCTTTCGGGGGAATTGTCTTTTCCAGAGCTGCGAGGCCCATTGCAGCCATTGTCATGGGCTCTGTTTGCTGTTAGCTTGGTTTTTTGTGTCTCCTCTCCTGCCTTGAATCCTCCAGATCTTTTCTCAAACATTATTTAAACACAATAACAAAACCCAAAAAGAATCAGAGATGAAAAAAAATCAGTGCCATTATTATATAAGTTTGCAGGATTGGAATGTGTCTGAGGAGAACAAAAACTATATTTTTAAACACTGATCCTCAATTTTGAATCCATTCATTAGAGTAGGTCATTGATCCCAAGTACACTTCTTAGAAAAGCGCTCACAACCATAACTAGCCAAGCTCACCAAGAGAACTGCAGTCACAAACAAACAAAATCAGGGATCATCAACAACCTCCCCATATCACCCCCCAAACCCAATCTAACTCTGGAACCTAACTAGGCTTTTAATACCATCACTTATTTTTATACTGCTTACGATGCACCAGACACTGTTTAAATGAAGCTGGGCATGGTGGTTCACATCTATAATCCCAGCTACTCTGGAGGCTAAGGCAGGAGGATTGTGAGTTTGAGGCCAGAGTCAACTTAGCGATACCCCTGCCTCAAAAAATAGACTATTTTAAATGTATTTACTCATTTAAACCTCACAAGCGAATCTCTGAGATAGGTACTGTTATTATCTGTATCTTACACAGGAGGAAGTGAAAGCGCACAGAAACAATTTGCCCAAAGCCATACAATTAGTAAGTGGCAGAGCCAGATCTGAGCAAGTCATCTGGCTCCTGATTCTACACACTGGCTTAGCAGCTTCTTAATATTTTCATCTGTGCATTTTTTCCCTTTTCTCTCAAATCAGAGGTCACATGTCTCTTACCCTGTCCCAGGCAAACAGTGTCTTAGTCTCACTTCCTCCAATTTCTGACTCTCAACCGATTTACCTGTTTGTTTATTTCACAAATATTTCATACACGTGACTATGCATCATGCACAATTCCATGTGCTTAGCACTCATCAGTGAGTAGAACGCATCCAAATCCTTGCTCCTACAGCGCTTGTGCTGGGGCAGACGGAGATATACAATAAACATAAAACCATGGTATATCATGAATGAACAAACAGAACATGGTAAGGGAGAAGAGAATGCTGAAGACATGGGAAGGGAGTGCATTCATTCAAAAGACCCTTGTGGAGGACCTACTATGTGCAAGGCACTGTTAAAGATCCTTGTGATGCACACATAATTAAAAATAAAATTCCGATCATTGTGAAGCTTGCATTATTACAGCAGGGGGAAAATATCATAAAAAGGAAATTATAAATTACGGAGCATGAAATCAAGTGATAAAGTGTTTTAGAAACACAGCAGTTTAAGGTGATTAATGTGCAGGAAGGTGGCCCCTTACTTAAGGTGACTGTGTCTGGCTTCACTGACAGGTGACAGGAGCAAAGTCTTGAGGTGGGGAGCCTTCTGTGGACACTTGGGGGAAGAGGTCAAGCTGGGGAAGAGCCAGACAAAACTCTGAGATTGGAGCAAGCCTAGTGTTTTAAGATTATTCACGGATGCCTCTGGCTTCTTTCTTTTTCTTCAGCCCATAAAAATGCATAGTCTTCCATGCTCAACAAAGCAAGAAACCTCCCAGTCCTTCTATTCTCTAGCTAGTATCCCATTTTTTTCATCCATTTATGAAAGAATTTCTGAAAGATGTTCCTTGCTTCTGCGTTCTTGTCACTCACTCTCTTTAATACACTACGCTTTTCTATAATGACCATTTCTTGGAAGCTGTTCCCTTGCAGGTTACCAACGACCAGCCAATAAAGCAATGACCTTTAGTTTACATCTTTCTAGCGTTTTTCTCTGTAGGCTACTCACTCTCAGAATGTTCTTCTTAGCTTTAGTCACACAGAATGACTACAGTTTTTCTCCCCTGCCCATAATATCTGCTTTCTCCCATTTCTAGCCACTAATGTTCTGTCTCTATACTAATCCATTTTCTGTTGCCATAACACAATCCCTGAGTACCTCATGAAGAAAAGGTTTATTTAGCTCATGATGCTGGTGGTTGGAGGATCCAAACAGCATGACTCCAGTGTCCTGGCAGGAGCATCCTGGCTACATCACACCATGGCAGGTAAACGGAAAGGGAACCAGTTGCTTGCAGAGGGGGCAAGCATGTGGGGTGGCTTTCTTCATAATAACCCATTCTTGAGAGAACTGATCACTTGGTGATACCAGCACTAATTCCTTCTGAGTGCAGTGACCCAATTACCAAGCACTGGGCCCCATTTCCTTAGGATCCCACCACCAAAATTCCTCCACACTGGGGATCAGTCTTTAGCACATGAATATTTAGGGGACAAGCCATATCCAAACTACAGCAGTTTCCTTCGCCAGTTCTTCTTTCTCCCACTCCCTAAACATGGTGGAGCGTGATTCTTGTGCTTCTTCTCTTTGTATACGTCCTTTTGGGAAATCACATCCTGGGAACTTCAAGGACCCCCATTATCAGGTGATGCCCAATGCAGCCAGCCACCACTTCCTGCAGTTAGGCCAGTGGTTCTGTCTGATGAGTGCAGTACTTCAAACTCAAGATATCTAGAAATGAGCTCACAACCTTCTCTCCCAAGCTAATTACCTGATTGCAAATGGTGTAACAAGTCATCCAGGCCCCCAGACTGGAAACCTTCCAGCCATTCTTTACACCCCACTGCTGTCTGCCTCAACCCCACAGTTAATCAGTTGCTGGAGAAGATTCTGTTGGTTGACTGCCAACAACTGTTCCCCGCTTCTTCCTTGGTTGAGTCATCTTTGTGAGAGGGAAGACTGGTATGCTGCCGTGACTATTCAGGGAAGGTGGTCCCGGCTTCAGATCAGCAAGAAATCCTGAGCCTTCTAAACTGATCTTCTCATTTCCCTTGCTATCATTTTAAATGTGGATATGTGACAGCTTGATCAGTGACATGTAAGCAAACTGTGCTTTCTTTTAAAAAGAATCACATGGTAAGAGACACCCTCAGTGTGGAGTATCTTGTGACCATGAGGGGAACCAGCCAGCGGACTGAGGCTCTGGACACAAAAGATAGTGAAGGACAGAAAGAACCTGCGGCCTTGAGAGTCATTCTCTCATTAACTCAATCCTGGAATCACCTGACTTGAATTTCTTAGGTGAAGTAATACTCTTAGGGATTGAGCCACTGGACTGGGGTTTTCAATTCCCTATAGCCATAATCATCCTCTCTCTTCTACATTCCCTTTGCATAGGGCTATCTTCTCCCTCCTTTAATTACCTTTCTGGCAAACTCCCACTACAAGACAAGGCTTACTATCACCACCTCTGTGATAGGGCAGGTGGATATGTTGTCATCAGATCTTATATTTACTACTGCTACCTCTCCATTAGCCCATGAGATTCTTGAGGCAATTGTTAATCTTTGTATTTCTGGTGCCTAGATATTCATTGAATGCATTAACAAATGGATTGGAAAAATTATTTTGGTTCAGTTTTGCTCTTGTACAATACTTTTTTGTAATATTCAATGGAAGTACTTATAATGATGATATGAAACTAGATGAATTCATTAGTGAGCCCATTGAATCTCATGTCCATGCATGTGGGGTGCTGGACTGTCCCCTGGGAGCTGATCAGGAGGAGGATGAGTGCCGACGGCTGGAAACTGGGCCCCTCTTCGTCTGGGGACCCCTTCCCTCCCAGCCTGGGAAACGAGGCAACCACACGCAGCTGATGGCAGCCCAGAACCCGTTTATTATCAAGGCACACAGGGTTTTTATAAGGAGGGGAGAAGCCAAGGAATCAATAATCCTTCTAAGGGAGTTGTCAGGGGTTATGCAGATTTCGAGTACAGACAAACAACTAGGTAACAGCACTTCCCAACCCACTCTAATCTTCATTTTGCATAACAATTAGGAAGCTTAACAAAGCAGGACCTAGCAGCTCTTCCAGAAGGAACTTATAGAAATAGTAACAAGATCGCTCTAGGGCAGCTGTTGAAATGGGGGTGAAGGTTACACCCCAACACATGCACATTAAACCACCTAGGGATAGAGAAGAATTAGAAGTAGAAAAATGCAAAGCTCAGAAGCTTTCAGAGGATGGACTACAATACAACTACCTGGGAATTCATTTATGCAAGGTGCTGGCACATGCCTGTAATCCCAGCTTCTCAGGAGGCCAAGATAGGAGGATCACAAGTTCGAGAGCAGAATGGGTAATTTAGTGAGACCCTGTCTCAAGATAAAATGAAAAGGACTGGGGGGTATAGCTCAATGGCAAAGAGTCCCTGGGTTTAATCGCCAGTTCCACAAAAAAAGAAAAAATAAATAAAATTTAAAAAGCAAGGTGTCAGGAGTAACAAAAAATATTAATCTTCTCTGGACCTTCTGAGTTCTTTGGTTCTAAGAAATGTAACTGTTCAGAATGACCTCTCTTCCTCCAGAGGGTAACCTCCACTGGATGCTCCTGGAAATTTCATTTTTTGAAAGTTTATTTTAAAAATTTTTTATATTGGTTCCTTATAATTAAATAATAGTGGGATTCATTATATCATATCTGTATATGCACATGACTGTTTGACCAATCTCACTCCCTAGTTCCTTCCCTTCCCCATGATGCACTTGCTCTACCCTACTGATTTCCCTTGTATCATTATTATTTCAGTTAGTGTGCTCTCTTGCTCTCTCTCTCTATATATATATATATATACATACACACACATGTATATATGAATCAGAGATTTCATTTTAAAACTTGAAACTTTTTTTTTAAAGAGAGGGAGAGAGAGAGAGAATAAATTTTTATTGAGTTTTTCACATGGCTTTCATTGCTCTGATACTTAGTGTGTATGTCGGTGCTGGGGTTTGAACCTGTGTACTTGCGCATGCCAGGCAAGCACCATAACCACCAAGCCCTGAAACTTTTTTTAAGACCAACTCTAAGGTTGTATTTTAAAATATCAAGACGTTAGCAAATCACATTACCAACTATCATAAAAATCCCAGCAGTCTGTTAGCACCAACCAACAGAAGGCTGAATGGTGAAAACATTGTGAATGGTGAAAACATTGTCTGTATCATGCAGCATGGTGGCCGATAGCCACGTGTGGCTACTGAGCCCTTGAAATGTGATCAATGTGTCTAAGGAGCTGATTTTTAAAATTAACTTAAATTAATTCAAATTTAAATATAAGTGGTCACATGTAGCATTGCCTGTTGGACCGTGCAGGTCTCTTTTTTGTGCCCCACTACAGATCAGTATAGGCTAGATAACACCATAGTATCAAATACCCTGAAATATCAGTGGCTCCAAATAGTGCAAAGTTTTCTCTCCCCCACAGCATATTCATCACATGTTATCTGGGGAACTCTGTTCTCTATTTCCTCTTTCTGGGATCATCTTTAATGCTGCAGATCTCTCTAACAGACAGACACATTTAAAAAAGGCCAGGAGGGTCTTGCACTAGCAGCCCAGTGAACATTTGGCCCAGGAACACAGACCACTTCATGTCGCAATTCACTGGCCCAGAACCAATCATGTTGCCCTACCCACCCACAAAGAGCCAAGAAGGGCCATCCAATTATGGATGCTGAGAGGGAATATTAGATGATCAGCACTAATGACTAAGTGAGCATCACTAATCAAATTGAATCAAAATAAATAATGCTTTTTAAGTTCAAGTGTGTTGCTTTCAAAGGAACCAAAGGAAACATGGGAGGAAAAAATATGCACAAACACCAAATCAAGGAATGAAGAACGATTTGAAGGATGTTTTATAGTCTTATGTATAATTTTATTAGGCTTTTTAATAGGCAAATCTATTATTTGAAGGAGAAAAAAAAAAGAAAGCACAAGCATAGTTTATTTTCCATTCTTTTTTTTTTTTATTTTCCATTCTAAAGAAGATAACTTTGTCAATTTAGACTTAAGAAATCCCTCTTGGAAAATAAAACAAGTCTATCTATTCTTGCAACAGTAGGATTTTACCAGAATTCCAAATATAATCTGCCCATAGTTGTTCAAAAGTCATTATCACAGAACATCGGGATTAGATAAGGCTTCAGAAAGCAGCTATTCTAACCTCCAATATGAGAATCCCTTCTGTAGGTCTCTGTATCTTTCAGGAGGCAGAGGAAGTATATCACTATGTGGGAACACATTCTATTAGCGGACAGAAGAAACTGTTCAAGTATTCCTCCTGCTGCATCAAAAGTAGCATCTGGGCTGGGCGTGGTGGCACATACCTGTAATCCCAGCAACGTGCAAGGTTCAGGCAGGAGGACTGCAAGTTCAAGGCTAACCTTCGCAATTCAGCAAGGCTCTAAGCAACATTAGCAAGATCCTGTCTCAAAATAAAATATAAAAATGG